>JAJKLI010000005.1:1800000-2006468 GCA_023159215.1 Xylariaceae sp. AK1471
CTAATTCGAAACTACCTTCGTCGCCATCTATGTCCCAGAGTTCGTGCCACCGCTTCTGTGCATTCGACAATCGTTTAGACGAGTGCTCCTGTTTTTCTCTAATGTTTGCTTGCCTTTCGGTTAGATGACGTATCTTTTGAGCTCGATTGTTCTCTTCCTCAGCTAACGATCTCCTTTTCTCTTTAAGCCTTTTTAGTTCATCCTCTACCATTTCCCGCTCTCTTTTTATCTCTTCTAGCCAGTTACTTTCACCTTTCGCCTTCTGGTCCAGTTCCTCTGTTGTAGCATCGCACTGCTCCTTTTCTTCCAATACCTGTGCAAGCTCCAGTATTAGATCTAACTTCCGCAACTCTACAGTTGCGTCGACGGTAACATCTGGCGGATGAGGTAGTGTTTCTGGCTTGATGGTAAGCACTGGCTGCTGCACATCATGCTCCAATGTCACGTGTAGATTAAGCAATCCATTGCTAGCACTTCTCTTCCCAGATGCCTTTTGCTCCATGTATCGAAGCTTTCTAGCTAGCTCCTCTAGCGAGGTGTTTCTAGAGCATATCATAACGCAGCATTGGGCCTCAGTGCAAGTTCCCTGTGTCAACTCGAGCACTACAACAAAATCCCGAGACCCTCCCTCGTTATGGCGGAGTCGAGCCAGAGTCTGACGCGAAGCACTGCTGGAGGATGCAACCGTCGATATAATCATGGCCCTCTCTTTATGCCAGCAAGATTGAGGCTCCACATCAATCAACTCTAAGTTGAATTCGGCAAATTCGGCATCATCGTAGAGCCAGTACTGCTGATCCGCATCTGCAGATTTCTTGCTTTGACTGTCGTTCTTGATATGGATAAGCTTGGGCAGAGCGCTAGGTGCAGTTATAGGCTGTAGTACTGAGTAGTATCCCCTTGGTCTAGCATACTCGTCGGATGACCCCGATGTCACCAAGGTAAGAGGAATACCAACTACTTGTTGTGTGTCGTGCTCGGGGCCGCAACTCAGCAGTCCAATTATCTGGCCAGTAGAAGTGGTGAGAAGCGATAGGTAAATTCGAAGACTACCACCAGAGATGTCGAGTGAGTTTAGCGACGTGGTGGATTGGTTGCGGGGAACAATCTGTCCGGAATTTGCAAAATCTGATGGAGCGGCCGCCAAGATTCTCCCGGTTGTGACTTGGCCAGCGTCGCTGGTGCGTTGTTCTTTAACGCTAAGGCCCCATGCCAGGATGGAATCATCCCTCGTTGTCTTCATGATCTGTTCCTGCAGCCGGAAGAAAGCCTGGTCCCCGCCCTCCCCATATATCATCGGCATAGTCACACCGAAGATGCCTAGGAGACAATATGCGAGATCTTCCCTCCTTTTCGTGTCTCTTTGCGCAGCCCATGACATACGCTGCGCAACGCTCGCAGTATGCAACTCAGTGATGCCGAGGAGGAATTGACGGGGTACACCGGTAATTTTCCCGATGACGGCCCGCATGCTTCCCTTGTTCCCTAAGTCACTCCATTCCGAATTGTAGAACCGCAAGTGCTCAGGTGCAAGAAGCTCTTGCAAAGTCCATCCTCTCCGGAACCACCGACTTGTCCAAAACTTGGATCCATGCTTCCGGGGATTGGTGTCACTAGGAACGTCCGACAAGTAGGCATAGCAAACGGAAGCACGCCTATACCATCGAAACATGGAGTTGATAGCTTCGCTAAGCTCTACCAAGCTGGCTTTATCAATGCAGCAGGTGTCAATCCAGACGTATCCGAGGCCATCTTTCTCGGCTTGTCGACAGCTTCCCCGGAACTTGACAGACCCGATGCCCGGTTTATTGGTTCTCCCCTCTTGGACGTCGAGGAAAGAGAGTTCTTCGCGGTCGTCCCCCCAAGTGTGCGATAGTATAGCGTACGGAGGAGTGTCGTCGAGAAACTCCTCCAACTTGGATGTCTTGACATTGATTAAGCGCATTGCGAGGTTTTGCAGATGATCTGTAATCGGTGAAGAAGGATCGAGTGGGGAGCGGAAAGGGGTCAACGCCCGCGATTGGCCCTGCTGTGATCGGACGTGGTTAAGAGGGCTGCGATTGACTAGTTTGGAGACACTGCTCTGTTCTGTGGTACGTCACAGTATATTAAATTACGTGGTTCTGATCGGTAGGTTTGAAGCGTTCAGGCACGCGTTGGGCTGGACTGTCATAGAAGGAGGAGAGTGACACCGGGGGCCGTTCTGTCCGATTGACGCCTAGCTGAAGCGAAAACTGGTGGCTTGGTGGCTTGCATGACATCCAATAGCTGACAGGAACCGTGGAGGCGCCATTCAAATGAGTGAGGGGCTGGTAGGACTTGCTTGCGAGATTATCAGTAAAGTTCACGAGATTTGCTCGAAAATTTACAAAAGGGCACACTGCTTCTTACGAACTGGATAAGTACTACGGACGGCGCGACACGCTAATGAGCGATCTAATATCTAATGAGTCTTCTTGCAGTAAGTAACATCTTACCGCTAATGCCCAGCAGGACATGAGGGTCTTCTCCAAGAGTGACCTTTCGCAATTACCTATCTCGGTAGGTATGTTCCCCTCCAACCGGCGTCATTTGGCAAACTACATGTCCGGTGCGGATAGTTGCTGGACTAGTAGACTACGGGTCCGGATATCCCGGACGTTGACTACGCTCTTTCCTAATTTTCACAGCGTATTAAGGTATGAAAGAGATAACCTAAATCAGAACTTTTTCTGATGCGAATATTCAAGATGTAGTCTTGCAATCAGAGTGGCATTATGACTAATTACCTTAAGTAGATATATTATGCCATTAACAATGAATCGTTAACCGGGCTTCAAAGATTCTATCACAGTGATATGCTTCATATTTTTGTGTAGGAGAAGTGTGTACAAGAAACCGTTCAATAAATATTGCATCTACGTTTTCTACTTATGTTTTCGCCTTTAAATATACTGACTGTAGACAGTCCAAATGTTTCTACTCGTTTTCAGGTGGATTCAATGGCTTTCGTAGAATGTTTCTGAGCCCTCGCTCCACCTTCCCCAGGAGACCACTGCGAGATTCAAGGTCATAGCGGAAATCCACATGGATATGGTCAATATGACCTCTTTTGCGAACAAGCGCAAGATGCTCCTGTGTGACGGCTTGACCATGGGACACCGGAAACTTGTGTTCTTCGGATAATTTCGTCGAAGCAGGCGCAGGAGCTGCCCATATGATCCTTGCATTAATAGGCCACAGCGAGTATCTCTTGATACCAGCGGCTTCAACTATTGCATCTGTATAATCATAGATGAACGCAAATATTTCATCTTCAAAACGAAAGGCTTCCTCATCGGGTCTGACATGGCACATCTCAATACGAGGGTCGTTAGGGTTGTTCTCCTTCGTGCAGCAGGACGGGGTATATCGGCAATCTCGATACGGTTGCCATCGACCCCTCAGAATCTTGGGGGCCATAGATGATGGCCAGGCTGGATTCATATTGTCACAAATATGTCGAGATGCAGGGATTTCGATGGGAGCTAGCAGTCCCGTACAGTTCACGAATCGAAATGTCATCCGGTACATGTGCTCCGGAGTGTCACTTGAGAGACTAGAATCTAGCTGGATCCTAGAATCATATAAGCACTTGGCTGATGGGGAGTCGGGCTGATTATATTGAGAACCTTCATATGGATCGTTCCAGTTTATCCGCGTAACATTTTTTTGTTTGAACAAAACCATTTTGCCTTGTTAAGATAGTCTTTCTGTGATTAATCAGGTGCAGGTAACCGTGTAGATGGAGTTAGTTAGTCAACGATGGTGGTTGGAGACTTGTGCTCTAATTAGCGACATCTGAATTATATGTGCTCATAGTATAAGTCCGTAGATCTATGATATTTTTATATATACTCCCCATAGAGACTGTTCTAATTACAGCATGGTTGTTTCCTTACGGACCACAAATGTTTTTCGGGACAAAACTTATGTACCTTGAACTGCTCTCTCAAGTCAGAGGCTTTGTTCATCGCGTCTTTGGTGCGCCTGGCAGGTCTCGGAACATCCTAGAGAATGGGACAAAAGCCGGTTGTTGAACAAAGGCATTGTTGAACGACTTCTATCATTCTTTTCTTTGGCCAATTTGATAATTCCTAGCGAGTGGATCGAAATAGTCAACATGCCGCCCAACCTTCTATCAACCACCTCTCATTGGATGAATAATATGGCACTTTGGCGGAGTGGTTAACGCGCGGGCCTGCTAAGCCCGTCTCTTCGGAGGCCAGGGTTCGAATCCCTGAGGTGTCGGTATATTCAGATTCTATCTAGTATCATATTCTTTTTGTAAACGTTGTCTTCTATGTATAGATAATTATTCGCCCTCAGGACATACCTAGCCCACACCTGACTTGTCACGGTCGAAACGAACCGATGCCTTGTAACTCGAAACTTGAACCCCGAACTGCCTTATCCACCAAGCCCGGGAAAAGCATGCTGGCAAATAAAACTCAATTATACCACTAGGAATAATTGAGATATATTAAGACTAAGTATAGTTCTTACAACACATTCCTTTGCTTCGCCTTAGTCTTAGATTCTACCCGATTTTTATTAGGCTAGGACTTTCGAGCCACCTACATAGGCATGCTTTGCCCGGGAAGCTCCGAGAGCCAACCCTCTGTATCCTCCACGACCGTGCTCTGAACAGCACACTTATTCATCTCCTCAACAGTCTGAGTTTTCAGTATTCCTTGCATCCCGGGACTTCCACACGCGTGAAACATGCACGAATCATTCATTGCTCGCTGCAACGAATCCCCCTGCCAACCGAACATGTAGTCCGCATGCGTCCCGTAACCCTATTACGTAATCAGCCAAACATGTAGTCGGCGTATGTGCCAAATTTATAGCGCTATAATTTAGTCGAGTACGTGTGTATATGGAGATGGGGATGGGGATGACAATGGGGATTCGGGTTAGGGTTAGGATTAGGATTAGGATTAGGATTAGGATTAGGATTAGGATTAGGATTAGGATTAGGGTTAGAGTTAGGGTTAGGGTTAGAATTAGGGTCAGGGTTACCTTGCCATCCATAAACGACCAGACAAATGGCTGCGATCCATCTTTGGGCCACATATCTTTGAACACCGTCGTGTTCCACATGGTCTCGTACGCGAGCTGGGGCATGCGGACCGGATGGGAGGCGGGACAGGGACCCGCCTCGCGGAATTGCCCTTTGGTTGTGCTGAACATGTGGGACTGGTGGTCGGGACTATCGAGGTTTTTGCCGTCCCAGCATGCCGGGAAGTGATGAATGGCCATGATGCCGGCAGGGCAGGGCTTGTCGGGGAAATCGGGAGTCTCGAAGCCCCTAGTCAGGATAGTCTCTAGGCAGGTGTATGCGAGCCCTGGGTTTGCTTTTGCGCCGTTGATGGTGCTTGTCGTGGGAGAGCCGACCGTCATGCGGAAGCCCTAAGTGCCACATTAGCCAAGCTCATCTTTCATCATCAAGGTAGGCCCCTGATGGATACTACATACGGGTTGGAAAGCGGTGATATGTTGGTCACCGTTGCCGAGCAGATCCTTCTGCGTATAGTAGATCGTCATTCCACCTTTGATGTCAGGCGCGTCCTGGCCCTCGTAACCGAGTTGGGCATTCGGGTATTGTGGTACCCGCTTGTAAGAGCCGTTCTCGTGTCGGAAGTACATGACGGCCGTCCAATAATTCGAAAAATCCTCTGTGAACGCGCATGTTGTGCAGCTGCCCTTTTCGCCAATGTCTCCTTGCATAGTCGCGTTGAAGGCATTCCCGCCGACGATCTGATGGACGTGGGCCGAAGGGATTTGACCTGGCTCGACAACGGGATCTAGGCGTTGAATCGAGACGGCCGAGCATCCGAATCGAAGGCCGGCCTGGGAGAGCCCAGCTTGCAAGATGAGGAGATTGACGGCCCTCATTCTTATGCGGAATAAGTTAAGACCGAGCTGTTTTAGATTTTCGTGAATAATATTAGTGAACACCAGATGATGAGCATGGTGAGGTAGGGGTGCCTTAGCCCCCTTACGACTTATTCAAAGATCTGGACCTATGCCCGCACATAGGTGAATATTTGCCGTTTCTCATTGAAATAATATGTGTCAAGATGGTATACTTCATTTATACGACTGGCGCCCAGACCTGGTCACTCATAAGCGACACTTTCGCAGATTGCAGATTAATATGAATTGACCTATCCGGGCGCAGCGATAATAGAAACTGGAGGTACGGGTAATTGCCGCCGATAAAAGATCCAATTGCCGATGCATTATATGCCATCTTCTGCATATTACGGCGTATTGATGCACTGATCACTGGATTTGTATTGAATGAGGCCTTGGCCATCAATTGCCTGGTAGGATGACAGGACACGGTGTTGAGAGAAGATCTCACTAATCCTGTGAGAAGTAGACGTGAAACTTGTTTGAACGACTTCACCATAACATTTAAGGTCCTCTGGCTAACGCGGCAAGAATGTCGATGATGCTTAAACCCACGTATGGTCGTTAAGTCTGATTTCTAGCACCAGAAGATTACAGGTTAGTGTCGACTAAGAATCTCCGTGGAAGAATAAAACGAGAGCTAAAGAGAAAAGGGTAGTTACATGTTTTATTGACAATGCACGCTCATCCCATACGATTCCGTTCGCACCAGACAGAGGCAAGCTAAGGAATAACTTACTGGTTTTCAATTGAACATGGCGGTATTGAGCCTGGTGTTATAAAGATGGCGTGACAGTAGAGTTGTGACTCAAATTGGTTTTCCAGGACATCCACTAAACCTATCGCTCACATTCGAATGCACTAGTAAAATAAAGTCTATATGAATATTGATCTAACCTAGTGAAAAAGGGAATGAAGTCTCAAATTCTCAGCTCTTACATTAACATCGCCATGCCTTGCGCATTTCTGCCAACGTTCATTCCCTGCAACTGGAAGTGCTGCACCTGTTTCTTAGTTACAGCATCTACTACCGTGATAGCCGCAGGCGTGGTGCCATTTCCGGGGCTCAAGGCGTAGATAAGGTCCCCAGCGGCCTTGAGATCGATAAGACCCGGGTCACCGTTCGCACTGAGGTCTATGATGTTCTTGATGCTCGCATCCTCTACCGACATCTCCACTATCCGGTTGACGCCAACGTCGGTCACGAACGCTGTCTTGGTCGCCGGACTAATAACCGACCAGCACGTGGCCGACTGGCCATCCACGACGCCCTTGCCCTTAACCGTAAAAGCGTCGGCATTGGTCTTCCCGCCGTTAGTCAGTACCGCGGCGCCAAAGGATGCGTCCGTAGTAAAGAGGTCATCGGAGCCCGGGATGGTCGAGGTGCCGAAGAGGACGGCCGTACCCGCGGGATATGACCGCATACCTTGCTGGTTCACGGAGGCGCTAACAGCGCGGCTTGACTTCCTGGCCACAGGGAAGGCGGCCAAGAAACCCGTCTTGTTAGTCGCCGGGTCGCCTTTCATGGTGGTGAAGACGGTCGATTCGTCTCGGGAGAAGAAAACGTGAGAGACGGTGTTTGTGGGCCCGACCGGTGGCGTCGTCTGGCCTATGTCGAAGGCGCGCAAGTCATCCATCGCTCCTATTCCCTTCGCGGAAAATGTCGAACAGGACACACCTGCGACGGCACCGCTAGATCCCACGCAGACGAGTTTGTTCTGCTGCGAGGCCGCGACGGTGACTGGGAACTCGCCCGGGACGGCTACTGGGTCCCCGATTAGGGTGAGCTTTGTGGGATCCCGGCGGCTGATGGCAAACATAGAAACAGTGTTGGAGCCGGGATTAACCGCAAATAAGTTCTGTTCAATGAGAGGAGCTTAGTACACGAGCCACCTAAAGGGGAAGCCCGCCTCAAAGCTGTGAGCGTTCTATGGTTCATACATTACCGGTTATAGTCACGCTCGACTGACTGAACAAGGCATCTGGAACGGCTGGTTGATTGTCGGCGTCCACGCCGGTCATGCCGGCGCCTCCTGTGGACGTTGATCTACCGGCGCCGCCCAACAGCCCGTCTTTCCCGATGGGAAGAGCCACAACGGCGTTCTCTTGCTCGTTCGAGAGCATGTATATGACTTTTCCGTTGCCTGAGGCCTCACAGCGCGGTCGGGCTAAAGCTTGCAGCACTAGCGGCGCGAGCACGAACGGAATCATCGGTTTGCAATGCATCATGGCTTATTGGGACGTTGGACGTGAGGATTACTAAGGTGGCAGAATGACAGACCAGCTGCCTATTGTGATATGGCGCACGGAAAAAAGCACAAAAGGTCGAGGCTGACAGCAGGTGGATATTGCAGATGAAGATGAGGTTGATGTTGAAGAGTGTGAGCATTTTGTTAACCTTCAATTGGGACTCGCTCGTCCCTTTATATGCAGTCATTTTCTCGTGCTGTATTTGTGTTGTCAACCTAGAGCTCACTATAGCTTTGACTTCGGGTATAAGCTGAGGGAATTTGATAGTAGATAAATAATCAAAATTCCCTCTTTTGGAAGGCGGAAGAGCCTCAAAATTGCCCTATCTGGCTGGCAATTGCAGCTCAAGATGACTTAATCTTAACCTTACACCGGGTTGTACAAACGGGGAGGTTTGTATGGCTTGTTTTGACGCTGATATTGTCATCAGAATTTCCTCTTTCGGAAAAGCGGAGAAGCCCCTTCGACTTCACTTGGGGTTTCAACTTCGCGCACCATACAGAAAGCCCTGCAGCGATATCCTGGTGCGGAAAACAGGGGGTTCTTGACGTTTTATCGACAATTCGAGTATAACGCCAAACTTGACGGATTCTGCCTGCAACCACAACATACTAAGAAGTACCGATATGAAAGAGTTCAAGTCCAACTGTGTAGAGGTCGACGTCATTCGTTGCTGCGCCATTAGATTCTCAACAGAGGCCGCTTATCGCATTTCGCACGCCACTTTTTCGTCATCACCGCCTATCATCTACTCGGGTACAACCATATTCCTAATGGCTACCAACATTTTTCGCATGTTCTCGCCTAAAAGTAAGTCCCCGAGCCAAGTTCATCGCCAGCCACTTAGCCAGTCGGTATGGCGGGAGCGAGATCCTTATATAAGCCTATTTTTGGTTCCAACGCCAACATATGTCATCTCATTAGAATCTCAAGAGGACCGTACCAAGAAGCGAAAGGCGCAATTGCAGAGAGCCCAACTGTCAGTGCTTATTTGCGGCCTCTAAAGGCCTAATTCACAGTCGAGTTGGATCAGCCATTGACAAGTGCAACGTTAGTACTTACCGGGAGCGCAAGGAGAGATATACAAAAGCTCTCGAGGACCACGTCGCAGAGGCCAGGTCGAACGAGGCGGGCCTGTGTCTGAAGATACAGGATCTGCGAGGGACAATCCAAAAGCTTGCCAGATTTATCCAAGACCAGGGACTGCAGGTTCCTGACGAAATTCGCCTGGCGGTAGAGTCAAGCCAGGTGCCTGATGACCTTACAGCGGGTGCCTCGATCGCCCAGAAAGATCAGCAGAGTTGGGATAGAGATGCAGGTGGCGCCATGACCGCGACCAATCGGCTGCCCCCGACTATTCGTGAAGACAGCGAGAAGGCCCAGAAAACATTCAATCCCAGCAACCTCCTTCGCCTCGGCGACCTTGACCCGTTAGCAGTGGGCATGGAGTTCGTCCTCACGTAAGTAACTTTCTTCGTCAACATGAAAAGAACTAAGCGCAGCTGATCCGTCTAACGAATCATCGATACCTGCAGCCTAGAAAGTCCTTGCATAAATCATCTCTATCCTAGTCCTGACAATGTCTACGAGCCTGGTGGTCATGCCCTCACAGTCTCTGGGCAGCTGGCTCCCTCCTACCCAAAGTCGGTTTTCGAGTCCCACACGGCGCACAAGACGTTCTGCCGGGAGGTGCCGGAGGAGTTGTTGCATTCCTTATTAACCCTCTCCTCGGAGCTATGTCCAGAGTCCGAGATCACACCCATCCAGGCATGGAATCGAATCCGGTGTCAGCCCCTCTTCGGGGGTCTGGAAGTGCGGAATTTGTGGATTCTCGCCGAAAAGTTGCGTGACGCGGCAACATGTCACGGGTATGTTGTATTATACTTCTCATCTTTCCAATCGCTTTTTGAAACAGACCAGTTTCGAACACTCTAGAAGTTCGCGACTTTTTGTGTTTGCTAATGTTGTTCATAGATTTGGCGCCGTGGTCAAGCAAGACTTTTTCGACAAATTGATGTTCGAAACTCTGCTGGTCGGCCGCGCATTTTGATTGCAGCAAGTGAAGTTGTCGATACGCACGGGTCATCTACTCTTACCGCGCCGATTGCTAGTGAACAGGCCTGGTCCACTGATACCGACGCGCTTGTGAAGAACGGGCACTAAGGCGGCTCGGGCCGAGGGCGGCCAAAAGGGCTCAAAACTCTCAAGCTCTGTAAATAGTATAACAGACAGTATTCGTGGTACTAGGTAGGCCGCAATTCTTGATCTACTTTTGTAAGCAACTGCTGCGGAGAAAGGGAAGAAGAGCAATCACAAACCCCAGAAAAGGGAGAGGGAGAGGTTCGTACATACTAGTTCGTGATTAGGTACATTTTGATTCCAAACCTGCAAGAACTTCCCCCCACCTGCTTACTTTTATTCTTCTCTCTCACTGAGTGAGTGAGCCCTGTGCACATTCCATTCTCTTTCTTCTCATCCTGCTCATTTCCTTAGGCCCATCTCTAAACACTCCGAGCACCTTAGACTCTCAACTAGGCTACCTTGTAAGTATTTCCCATTATAGCTCGTAACTTCACATTGCAAAATCTCAATATGTTGAGATGACGGGCAAGGGCATACATCATTCATGCTTTTTATAGATATCGACTGCAGATTCATTCTACACGAGTGGTCAAATAAAAAGGTGTTTTAATACTCAGATGAGTTAAGTTCTATTATTCTAATAAACAAAATATCTTCGTCGAGAATAACTGCCCACACCAATTCGCTGCGAGGGTACGGATCACATATATACAACAATACAGACTGACTGTTCCTAGCTCTCATGGCCCTTATGCGTCGATGGCGTCGTAGGCGTAGCCCGAATCAGCTCATCGTCCGTAGCCTGCGGCATCAAGCGCTCTACCTCACGCGTCGACTCCCAGTAGACGGTGCCGTACCTGTACATCTCGCCAAACGTGCCTGGTCTATGATCTGCATCCCGGAAGGCTTCCTTCTTGATCAAATCTCCAAGGGCCGGCTGGCCACCTGCCGAATTGTGATAGACCTTATACATGTGGCTCTTCTCCAGCATTTCTATCACGAAAGCCTCTGCTGCTTGTCTCTTCTCCATGTCCGGATCATCAAGTGGCGTTGTGAAAAGCTCGACCTGCTTATGACCGTCAAAGTTTGTCCTGATCGCCCCAAGTACGCCGTTCAGAATCCCCTCCACCATGAAGACCTTGTTCTCGAAGAATTCGCGCCCGTTCCAGCCTGTGCTAACGTCGAGTAAGTTGCGCGTGCGATCGCCAATGAGCATGTGTGCCACGTAATCGCTCATAAGGCGGATCTTATCCTTGAAGTTCCAATCGGCCATACCTTCGGCGAGCCCTATGTCCTTAGCCAAGGGTAGTTCGTGGAAGCCAACCGCGTTGGTTCGCCCTTTCCACAGCTCTTTGTAGCAGTTATGCCAATTCTCGACGAAGACACAGCCCTTTCGTGAGGCCAGCATGTAGTTGCCGAAACTGCCCCATTGCTTCCTAATCTGTCCGGTGATGATCCAGACGGCCATCTCATACGGTGAATCCGGAGCCGTTAGGGCGTTCCAGAAGAGCTGGTCGAGGTGGGTATGCAGCATGTTTCCGACGTCCATCCACACACCTCCGTAGAGAAACAGCAGCGGCAGTCGCACGAGGTCGGCTGCGTGTTGTGCCGCGTGCGGACCGTCCATCGTCCGATTTATGAAACAATCGGGGAACCAGTCCTTGCTGACATAGTTGTAAATATCGTTGGGTGAGCCCTCCGTGAGGTCGACAATGCGGATCGTCCAGGACCTGCCGAGCTTCCTTACCCAGTTCACCACGGTGCATCGGTAGCTTGGATACATGCGATCCAGACCCTTGTCCCAGAAACACCACACGTTCTTCTCCGAAGTGATGGGTCGGAAGGAGTGGAGCTCTTTTATAATTTCCGCTTCGGGCCGTAGATCTAGTTGAGATTCGGGCACTACGCGGAGGCCTGTTGCCGACTTGGGCAGTAAAAACTTGGCCATTTTAGCCGAGGATAATTCAACTCTAGGGGATAGCGTCGTGAGTATCGTGAGGTTGTAGTGAGGTTGTTTGTATGAGTGCTTTGAGATTGTCGCTAGATTCCTGTGTGATGCTGTGTACTTCACATATGCACTCCGTAAACCAGATAATCCCAGAGCATTTATACATCTCTACAGTCGACGAGCACCTAATCTAAAAGTCCTTCAAAATGATTCATATGATTCATAGTGGCAGCTCCATGTCTCCAAGTCTGAGCCACCTAACCCGGCAGATCAGGGCTCATAATGTGACTACAGTGGGTCCTAAAAAATAACGACAATAATTTTCACACCGCCAATCAGCCCCTCAACCGTCCTTTTGGGTTATTAGGTGGTGTAAGAGTTATTGATCAAGTAGTCTAAGTGATAGTTTAGAGGGTTGATAGTTAGATTGGCGGTGAGATCTAAATTGGAGGTTTTTTGTTCCGCCCCACTGTAGGCAGATTGGATCAAGTTCTTGGAGCAGCATACGGCCCCGCTGTTATCCGCAGCTAAGCTAAAGATGATTTAGTGGCTGGATGATTCATACTGACGGGACCTGCATCATTCCTCATCGAAAGCTGAGCTACCCATTCAGCCACCTTGTACTCCACTGCCAGGTGAGACTCACTACTAGGGGTCACCTTCTCACTTCCGTGTTGGAGAAATTTCTGTAGCCAAGACACCACACCTGACATGCGTGGGTATGTAAGTATGCAATGGCTTAGAACCCCTCGGAACTTGTCATCGGGAGCAAGGCTCTTGTGAAGCAATTGTCATGCTGAAAATGCGAAAACTATAAGAATCTGGGTTGCGCCCGTTAGAAGTAACCAGCGTCAGTATCATCATCAGCAACAAATCATTACACCTTAATAGTACTACGAGCATCAGTTAAGTCACCATGGTCGTCCTTAAAGACAAGCCCGAGTACATCGACATCGACGTCGACTTCAAGCCGTTGCCAAAGTATGGCCATCTCTCCAAGAAGACCCCCGAGTTCGCAGCAGTTGAAGCTGCCATCGGCGCTGCCTATGACCAGTTCTGGGAGGCATGTCCTGATATCCCATCTTTTCGCCGGGCTGCAGGCGCCCCAGATGCTGCTATGCCTCCTGGCGGGCCCGATCGATACCGCGATGTGAAGACTGAGCTATTACAGTTCGCTGCGCGTGACGGCCACTTAATCGAACTGAAGGTCTACAAATCTCCGAATGTTGCGCCAGACGCAACACTTATGTATCGCATGCATGGCGGCGGTATGAAAACATTGCACTTATCTCTTTTCACCTTGATCGTCATCGTCTGACCTCTCATATATAGGCTTCTGTGTTGGAGGACACGAGACAGATGGTGCCGAGAACGTTTATGCTGCAACGAACCGCGACATTGTTGTGGCTAGTGCTGATTACCGACTGTAAGTGTTCTCTATCATGTGAAGTACATTTCTGAGAAACCCTTTTGACTTCGCAAAGAGCACCTGAGAATCCGTTCCCAAAGCCAGTTGAGGATAGCTACGATGGCTTGTTATGGGTATGTGATCACAAACCAAGCCCTCCTCATCAAGATTCACTCATTAATGCTCAGCTTCAGTGTAAGCAGAACGCAAAGATTCTCGGAATCAACCCAGAGAAGATCATTGTTGCCGGGAGTAGCGCTGGGGCCAACATTGTATGTTCCCACACTCATGCCTTACGATGCTACATAAATTATTGCCCACTAATTGTTATTTCAGGCTGCAGTTCTGTCAATAATAGCTAGAGACGATGGCGTCTCGGGCATCATTGGCCAAGTGCTTCACTTCCCAACTGTCTGCCATCCCAAATTCTTCCCACGGGACAAGTACGAGTTCGGCAGCTACATCCAGAATGCCGAAAATGTCGTCCTCAGCGCCCTACGGTTCGAGGCTTTCCTCGACGCAAATATGCCTAAGCCCAATCCCGACTACAAGAAGTCGCCTCTGCTCGCTCCATCGTTAGCAAGACTTCCACCAGCGCGTAAGGGATCTCCACCTATTCCTATCAACGCCCTCTAAGACTTTGCGTTGTATTCATTGTTTGTCAAACTAGTAGTTCTAAACTAACGAGTGGCTCTGTTCGTCACCTCATCTAGTGATACAATGCGCGGGAGTTGATATTTTCCGCGACGACGCTTTTGCCTACGCCGAAGCCCTCGAAGCCGCGGGTGTCGACGTCGAGATATATGGTTACGGAGGCGTGCCACATTGTTTCCCTGCCGTTATCATAACCCACCCTCTCACGCCAGTGTTTTACGAGAGGTATAATGCGTTCCTGAAGAAACATGCGACTAGTTCAAGCTAGCGAGGTTAATCTGTTATACCACGCCAATCTTAACACTTGGGATTATATATCCGCTCGCTGCTTTTGCTTAAGCACTTTTAGCTTATTATAATATCGGAAGTATAGAACGGTAGTTATTGACCTACTAAGGCATCGGGCCAGCCATTGAGGCTAATAGCCCTCTTAACTGGTTTTAAGAAAGCTTTAATCCCTACCCTAGTCTTTCAATATCTTCTAGAAGCCAGAGGGGGGAAATATGCCCGTGAGAGCATATTAATTACAAGTTTCTTATTTACCGTATGTATAATCGACTAAGCTATACTGCTCTATCCTGTTGCAAAGTTATACAATCTCTTAGCCCATCTTTCTAAATACCCCTCACAGACTAAATATTGGCCCATTCTAATAAGAGGTCAGATTCGAGCATACCCCTTTGTTTTTTCCCGGAAGGAGAGATTGTTGTATAAATGCTTAACATACGCAATGACTTGATATGAAGTCTAGTCCTGCACCTTAATAACGACCTTCCCGACATGGCTTCCGGAGTTCAAATAATCAAATGCGGCAGGCGACTCTTCGAACGAGAAGACTCGATCTATGAGCGGGGCAAGGGATACTTTCTTCTCCGCCAAAAATCGATTCAGTTCGAGGTAATCCTCCCTAGAGCCTACGCTGATACCCCTAGATCACCAAATATCAGTCAAACATCCTCAGTAATCAAAGTTTCAGGGACATCATTGCTTACTTCAATTGTGCGGATTTCATTATCAATGCCATTATAGCACTTGGCTGCCAATCACCATTGGTACCATTTAGGAATCCAACGAGAGATATGACACCGCCTCGTCGACGTAAGAAGCTGATATCTTCTGGGATAGACCCTGGCCCTGCGTTGTTGACAACAAAGTCAACGCCTTTACCGTCTGTGAGGCGCTTGATTTCCGAGGCTTGGTCGGAGACGGTTTTGTAATTGACAGTACGGACATCAGAGCCGAGCTTTCGGATATTTTCGAGCTTTTTGTCGGATGAAGATGTGATGATCGGTCGAATGCCCGCAGCAACACAAATCAACAGGGCAAACATGCTAACGCCTCCCGTGCCTAGCTCACTTGATTAGTAACAAGATCTGCCAATGATTTTCCAGGTTATAAACAGCGTGTACAAACCTTGCAAGAGAGCACTTCTTGGTTTACTAACCGATTTAAGGCCGTTAAGAGAGGTCCAAGCTGTGAGGCCAGCACAGGTGATAGTAGCTGCCTATTGGTTTATGCTACGTAAACAAAACGATTTGCAATCATGGGACATTTGCGAAATGACTTGACTGACCTCTTCCCATGGCAAATAATTGGGCAATTGCACTAGATGCTTGTCTTCGTAAATGGCGTACTCACGAAGAACACCAGCAGCGCTGCCACCCAGTGTATAGGGTGACTCATCGTCGTGCCCAATGAGATTATTAAGATCGAAGGTGACCGAAACATGGTCTCCAATAGCAAAATCTTTGACCGCACCTCCAATGGCGGCAACCTCAGCGGCTGCGTCGGAGCAAGGGATGCCACGTTCCTGTACCTCCACCGGATAACGTCCGTCTAGCATACCGACATCACGGAAGTTAAGAGAGACCGCATGAATCTTGATAAGGACATCATTTAATCCTAGTTCTCTTGGTAGTTGTTCAGTCGAAGAACTAATCGTCCGCGGTAGATCGCCGGTAGTGCGCCTGAACGCTTTATAGGTCTCGGGAATAGACATCTTGAATTAAGCAGGGCACTTCAATGGTATGTGCTTCGTGTGATTAACCATTAAGGAGGTTCACGCAGGGGATTTCTTAATATAGACAAAAGAACGCAGAGGTATAGGTATGCGATCGAGTTTCTACGTGGGTTACGATAAATGCTCATTTAAGCTATATGATTTGGGCGTACATGTAGTGAGACCGAGTGAGAGCATCTGAGACTTTATAGTCAACAGAAACGGTAATGGCCCCTTGCCCGATGGGGCTGTGGGTAAGCGGGGGACCTACGTTGATTGATCATCAAGTCCTTAGAGCCAATGACTTGATGATCGGTAAGCATCTAACTGAGCTCAACCCGCCTGTAGTATGGCGAGCAGTGGAGATCACGATCATTCCGCTGAACCCGTGGATTCATTGTATTCTCGGATGGCACGGAGAGTCTATCGCCGTGTGTTGGATTCGTGAATTGATTGCAACTTCTGCATATTCGGTTCGGTTCGGCCGGTAAAAGAAAGGGACCTCAAGGTAGTAATTAGTATAAGATTTTTGCACGGTCAAGATGATGAAGAAAAGCTGCCGAAATTGCAGGGCTCCAAACTACCGAAGTGCCATTGATCTCCGGCCAATTATTTTTGCGTTGTTTCTTCCTTTACGCCTTCACGAACTAGCAAAACGCAGCTAGCTCTCATAATATAGGCATAAATGTTCATCGTTCTACGGTAGGTGCCTTGCTTTTTCATTCTCCAGCAGAGGTTATTTATTAGATTTAACAAACATCTCGCCTTGATTCTTCACTTCACTCCCACATCCGTAATAGCATCATTTGCATCGGTTTCATCAGTCTGTCCAAGACTGGCCGGGCGCTACAAGCTCATCTACCTTATCTTAAAGATTTCTAGCAGGTTTACATCGTGACCAGTCAGAACAGCTCTGTAGAGAATTCCAGGAAGGCGATCAAGTTCCATGGATTCCCTGAGTCTATAAAGGCTTATGGCGATCCTGAAGGTTAGTCTCTGCTGTGCGTTTTAACATGAACGGCAGTACTAAGCATTCTAGATATTACCAAGGATGCAGAATTCGATTTAGTAGTATGCAGTGTACCAGTTGATAGACACAATTTTAATATTGGACCGTCCTGGGAGCCGGCAACGATGTCTATGTTGAATGACTGCTTGGCAAGAGGCTTGCGGACGCGGAAGGGATTCTTAGCTTCAAGATACAAAATTAAATAGTCGTTAGCAACCACACCAAGCGCCCCTGATTCCTACTATCAAGGAGGCTATCGCGTCTGGGGGGCTTGAAGATTTGTTAGTAGCATGTGGTCCGCCTACGCTGGGATGGGATGATGATGTTACCCCTGAGGAGTATAGGTGCCTATGGGACAAGTAGACTAGATGAAATATCCTCACGGTTCATCGCCGACATTCGCTTGGTTATTTCCAACGAGATAACTTTTAAGCAGGTTGGATACATTAAGAAGCTGATGATACAGACCACTAGCACTCGAATCAGATTTTACGTCAGCCAATACTGTCCTCGCTAATCGCCATCTGTTCGATAAACTTACCAAAGCGGGCGGCATCGTCATCTCCAATCACCATCTCAGAGCCGCCGAGGACACTACCTTCTCCATAGCTTGCTATCTTCTGTTCCCGTAATCTTCTCTTTGCATGGCTGGTTAGCTTTTAAAGGCACACCTGGCATGAACTGGCACATGCTCGCCGCCTAAGGTGAAGCCCGAGTTACTGCTCCGGGGCCCTTCCTTCAGATTGGCTTTCCGAATCAGAAGATTGAACTTTATAAAACTTTGACACAGTCCGTTTGTAATTCCCGGCGTAACGCATCGGCGAAAGAAGGTTGAACTGTTGTACTACATCAATCTGTACGCTCGGGACCACATGACCGCTTGCCGCTTTTACTGAGGCACTCTTCAGGTTAGCTCGACATGGCTCAGTTAACTTGCTACGAAGTTGGAATTTAGTGGGCAAGCCATCGGTGTTCTGTAAGTCCACAAACGGCTCAGACGGATATAGATGCGAATACAAAAACAGGCTCGCTTTTAGCACAGCATCTTCCGGGCCTTGGCTAAGCTCATTTCTCCTAGAGTCCTTATTCCATAAGCTACTAATAGATTTGACTGTAGAAAAGTGTATTTAAAAAGACGCGTATAAAGATATATATCGATAAAATAAGTAGCCTGGCAAGCTACTTACTCTCTAGCAGGCCCTTTTACTGCAGCTTTCGCCCAGCCTTTCGCCCAGCCTTTCTTTTGTTTTCGAGGTGCTCCTAGTGCCTCATGGACTTCTATTTCGCTAGCCATTTCATCATAGCTTGTCGTACCGCGGTGCACCCACGCCTCAACACGTCGCTTCGGTCGCTAGCTCTAATCCGGCCCTATCGAGCATCATAACTATTACAGAACTACCGGAACGATGGTGCTCTTTATTAGCAGCTTTAAGATCAAAATTATTGTTGTCGATTTGTCGTACGTGAAGGTACCAAACTAATCCGGTCTTTACCTTCGGACCTCTTCTTGGCTTCCTAATGACTGCAACCTAGAGATCTATCACGTGACCTTCTCTATGCATTGCCGGGTCATTCATTAAGCAGGTTAGGGGTCTGCATCCTTTCTGCTCTCGTTGTACGCCTGTTGATTGGCCTACAGCTTATTGGTTTATAGCATATTCTCAAATGATGTTATTACCTCAGACTCGGTAGCTTTCATGTCACTTACCAGAACACGATCCTTGGTGCAGATAAGTGTCTTAGTCTTGCAAAACCCCTCAGGCGGTTTCGAGGTACCAAGTGGACACTACCTACACGATTACCTCAATGAGAAGAAAGATTGAGCTGCCAAGACATTCATATGTCTGCCTGTTGGTGCCCGCATTCCTGGATGCTTTGTCAGCGGGTAACATTAACAAGGCGTCCATCAACTGCAGGCTCCAGGCTCCAACCTCCAACATCATATCTTACACTCTCCCTCTTCTCGCGACCCTAGTAGAGCCATTATCACATACCATCCCGTCGTCATTATCTATCAGTGAACCTAACATGTCGTCGCAATGTAACACAGTTTTCCGGACGCCAGAATTGCTCGAAGCAATTTTAAGTCAGCTTGACATGCGCACCTTGCTCGTATCCGCCCAGCTCGTGAATCGCGAGGTAAGTAAATATCGACATTCCTTCATCCACTTACAGGATATCTCGGAACACGGCCTCTTTCTTTACGTGGTTGTCTTTTTTTAAAAAGTGGGAAGAACTGCTCTTAAAATAAAAATCTATTATCCATCGACATGAAGCAGATGCTTACTCCAAGAACTATAGTGGTGCGAGCTAGTTGGGAGTTCGCCAACAATACAAAAAGCCCTCTACTTTGAACCGATTACTCAGACTTCTAAGACTATGACCCAAAACCCACTCTTGGTTGAGGTCTTCCCGCTCTGGTTTCGGGAGATTAAGAAAAAAGATGAAGTTCCCAATGAACATTCCCGGTTCAAGAGGGACTTTGTGAGCTTTAGGCGCGAAGATTTTTACCAGCTCCCCATGGCCGACAAGTCGCGCAGAGATGCCTTTATGCACCCAGACGCAACATGGCGACGTATGCTGGTGCGACAACCACCAGCTTTAAGGCTCGGACGCTGGACGCGACATCACGGGATGGGCGGTGACAGCCAATCCTTTCATCTCCACGAATTCCCTGATGGCTTACGAATGGGCATTATTTACGATTGGGCTATGGATTGGGCCGTCGCGGGCTCTTTTCGCGTTGCTTGGGACCCAAGCCAGGTTTCGTTGCACGGGAGTGGCTGGTATGGTCGTTCATTGAACTCGGTGCAGCAAACAAAGTTGACAACGTTTACCGAAAAGGTGGACGTCGTCCTCTGTTGCTTCATGACAATTTCATGTGTAATGAGTGTTGTGGATGAGGGTGAATGGTTTAGACAGACCTTTTCCCATCCACGTGCGAAATATCTAGATGTAAAAGGTCATGATGAAGAAAATGGAGGTAAATGAAAGATATAGAATTAGAACGGGAAGAATATCCGCAGAGCAAGGTAGACAATGCTTGTTTACATGCCAGAGGACGAAGAGATCTATGCTAGAACATCGTTAATCTGATCCTCGAAAAAAAAAGGACTTTCTGGCTTTCCACTAGACCTGCTAAATATTACACCCATTTCTCATTTCCTATTAGTCACATACCATTTTACTCTCCAACAGCCAGATCCGTAACATTATTTACATGTCTAGCAGAGCCATAAGCTCATGTGATTCCTAGTATCCGAGCTGACGTGGTATTAAACAGAAAAACACCACACTTGCTTAGTGCATTAAAGCAGATCCAAGTCGCTCAAAAATGGTACAGGTATTCTTTTAATGCAAGGAAAAGCCTGAGCAAGCCTTCGCCGCCATTGAGCGACCGAGTGATTTCAATAAAAATCTTCACACCCATCAGATTCTGAATCATACGGATACCGATCATTTGGATCCAGCAATCGCTGCAGATTCGCCTCTTCCGCTTCTTTCCCAGGCCAAGTCGCTTTCAGTTGAACATCGCGCAAGAATTTCCAGGCAAACAGTTGTCGCAAGGGTTCTATCGCAGTCCTACAGTCATGATAGTGTTTCTGGCTACCCACGGCCATCCACCAGCGACCCATAAGTACCCCCTCGCCTCCATCCGCCTCGCCTGGATCAACAGTCTCATACCCGAACCCGTCGATCATATCCGTAAACGTCAATGAAGGTTCGTCTAGGTTTCTGCTCAGCTCATCTTCGATAACGACGATTTGTTTGAACAGCGAAATCAGCCCGCGCTGGTCGTGATCTGGGAACTTCATATTCCAGGCGAGTTTCAACATGTTCTCGAGATAGACGCGGAAGTGGCCGTAGAATCTGTCATTGTATATGACTTCCGTAGGCTTGTTCTGCCAATAAATATCCAAGACAATCGGGATTACATCGAGAAAGACCTGATGTGTCGACTTGGCGTAGTCGACGACCGGTCGCTGCGATTCCGGGATCATCCCCAGGAAGCCGTAGACCTTGTCGCGGGGATCTTGGCACTCGTGCACACTGTATTTGCTAACAAGCGTATCTAACCGCCACTCCTTTTTATGATTCTTCTCCTTGAACAAATCCTTCAGGGTACCGAGGCGATTCGCCGGGGACATCGGATCGATTCTTGAAGCAGCAAATTCCGCAGCAGCCCACCACAGCTCACAATCGCCAATCAACATGCGTATCTCGCGAGCGAGCGAGACCTCTTGCACAATCCAGAGACGCGTGAAGTACACATTCGAAATAATAATCCTGATGTTCCCGGTGGGAACGTGGAGTTCGTCGGCGTTTTCCATGTCGTCCTCGACAGCGTGGGCGGCTTTCACCATCTTCGGGTCGCTGCCCAGCCACACCACGACAAGCGATGATTGTGCGTAGATGCCGGACATGAGGCGGACCTGACCGTTTTTCTCTTGTAGATTCTCTTGGTTGATGCATATCTGGTCGATGTATATGTATGCGATATCCGTCTTGATCATGGAGCCGGTCTGGAAAGAGCAGAGGAAGTTGTATAGGTTTTCCCTCACTTCGAAAGTCTTGCTGTCGACTAAGATGCGGTAGGAAGGGCCAGATGGTGGGCCCCATGTGTAAGATAGAGCTATGTACTTTGGAGCTGATGTCAGGTCGAATGCATGGATGCTGCAGCGTGGTGGAAGCTTAAAGGAGATGCTCTTTTCGAGTTTAATGAGACGGATCTGTTGCCTCGTCGCATCCAATGCCTGATATCTGTAGGCATTATTGACCCCCGGAAAGGTCGACATTTTCTCATTCCAGAAAAAACACAGAGCGGCCGAAGCTCAGGTCCACCTAAACAGCCCGAAAGTCGTACCTCTACAGACACGTTGATCTGTCTAATATGAAAGCGAAAGAGAAGGGTGGTGTAACAGGATGTCGCATTGCCTTGCTTTAACGAGGTGGGGTAATAATATAAACGAATGCTCCCCACCTGGGTATATCCAACTGCTTAAGTGTTCATATTATAGGTGTTCAAGTCTTGTGTTAAGTCTTTTATTGGTCCTCATCCTTTTTCTCGATCGCGCGCAATCCGTTGCAGCTATTTTTATTTCTAGTTGTCACACATATTTCGAAGCTGTTGTAACCATTCTATGTAATTTTCGCAGAATAATTTACTAAAGAACTTTTTTTGGGGTTTTCGTTATTGTTTTTTTAAAGCGCTAGCAAGCTTTATGAACCGATTATATTATATTATTAAATTATTATTATTTTAATATTGCGCTAGGCAAAGAACACCCACAGTGCAGAACATAGAAGCGGTGGTTTCTCTAATGTAGTAACCTCCCTAATATTCGACTGTTAAGGGGGGCCAGAAGCCAGAGACTTCACTCAGGTATATGGACTCAGCGATATCTATAGCGGTGAATTAGGCAATGCTTTAATCAATAAGAACGTACGCGAAAGAAAACGCACGATCCCGCAAAGCTTGGAGAAAACCCCCAGCAAGGAGCTGCTTCTGTACACCGTGCCACCCCCACTGCCGCCGCTCAGGTCAACGCCTACCCCCAAAGCATGGACGAGGGAACCCGTCTTACTCGGTTTACTTTCATCGGCAGCCACCACACTGGTCATTTTATTTATTGCTCCACATTCCATGGCATCCCGAATCTTGACAACCCTGTTGACATGCAAGCTATGTGGCCCAACCACCTAAGCAACATGGTGCCGGGTTTTGGCATGGGCAACTATGTCGGCGGGCAGCTCGATAGTGGCGGTGCACGGCATCCTGGCGCGTCTGGAGGAGTTGAGTTCGGTCATCACTCGGACGTTGGTGGGGCAGGGCGTGTCGCTCAGGGAGAGACCGTAGCGGTGTTTCTGGGACGAGCCACACGGGGCACCGGATATTGATTCGGGGATTGGCTGCCGCGATCAAGTGATTAGCAGTCAGGGGATGGTTTGATCGCTCATGCATTTCTTCGTTTTTTACGTTCTTTTTATAGACCATGTGTAGTTTTATTATAACGTTACTACTAGTATTAGAAATATAGTTATCTTTTAGAGAACTGGCATTCGGCTTTCAACCTCACTCTCTTCGACAGGCAGATAGCTTCCTGGATATCAATTTCCCGTTCCTTGTAAGCGGAACCCTCGTGGCAACTTCGTTGTATCTCTCCCCTGAGAACTCGTCCTCGTATGATGCGGCGCCACTCCACTTCGGCTCTTTCATTGAAAACCACGCAAACCTCACTTGCAACTCTAACGTGGATTTAAGCCTCGACGAGGTAGAGACTCTTGGTGGCAGTCTTGTCGCCAGCAACAACACGAACTGTACCTTCTCTTTCAGCAAGCTCTCCGAGATCACAGGAAACATCTCCATGACAGATAACCCAGACTCCACGCTCCCCTGGTTCCCGGACCTACGAAGAGCTGCAAACATCCAACTGCGAGGAAATATCGATACGTACGTATAAGCTGTCTAATTGCGAGGGATCAAGTTAACGCTACCCAGATCCCAGGGACCCAACATCTTCCCTGCTTTGACCACTGTACCGGGTACTGTCACCATCGAAGCGTGGAATAGCGACTTCAACTGTTCACAGCTCGTCAGGCAGGTGCAAGCTGGCATTATCCGGCATCTCGTCTGCAACGGCACGGACGGTACGCAGAACGACAAGGGCGGGAGGTCTTCCAGCTTGTCGGGAGGCGCGTGGACTGGTATTGGTATCGCTATTGCGATTATGGTTCTGCAGAATGCAATAACGGTTTGGTAGAGTGGTGCTTGCAGGTGAACGTAAGAAGAATACGGGGTGGTCTGGTTCGAGCACAAGTTGGTTTTGTCTAGTACCTCTTTATATAGACATGGCCATCTCGAAGACCCCCATACTCATTTTCATGCAGAGCCGAAATCTTAGCTACTTTTATCAGGCTATTGGGGCGGTCTACCGAGTTTATCTATAAATGGCGTTTCGAATCCGGCACGGTGAAGTTGTTGTTTGGTCCATGTCAGAAATGGCAGCGTGGCCTGCCTTGCTCTTATATAGTTAATTTCCTAGTATTTGACTTTGAAGAGAGTTTGAACTAGAAGGATATATTGAGGACATACACTATTGTGCCACAGTTGTTCTGGCAATATGGATCTGCCCCAGCGGCATTGAGCCTATGCGCTATCGCTCATATTCCAAAATACATTTCAGTGCCTCGTCTTCGTAGGGGGGGTTTTGTTGCTTCCTTTAGACCGAAACCGAGAGTACCAGTTATGTTGTGGACCCTTTTCATATCTGTCGTTACGAGAATGAGTGTGAAAGCTGACCCTAGCCACTTCTACCCTACCGTTGTCGAGCGAACGAGCGAGTTTAACTGAGTGGTCATTATCTTTCATAAAATTGGTAATCCCATCGTCTTCCATCTCGTTGCATTGCGCCAAAGCAGCTTCTGTCTCGTGACAAACGATCTGCGAAATGGCATGCCATACATTCCCTTGGCGGGAGTATCTGGTTTTTCTAATAAACAAAACAGTTATTGTGACAGCGCACGCTAATTCCACAGCCAGGATAGTGGAAATGACAATTAAACCTCGACGCTGAAGCGGAATCTGAACGTTGGTGGTTAAGACGATCTCAGCCTCCCCTGGAACATCAAGCAAGTCTAAGAGGTCGAAGAAGTAAGTCTGTCCTAAGACCGACCATGTAGACAGAATCGCTGTTGCCACACTCTTGGTATACTGGAGAATGTCACGAATCAGAGTTGTGATCTCCCGATCAACACCTGTTCCGTACTTAGTGCATATTTCACACAGGTTGACTGTGTGGTCTGTCTCATCTATGAGGGGGAATGTATCAGATCCTAAGGCATTCTGCAATACTGATGTGGCTCTCTCCGCCACAGTCGAGCTGAATGGCTGTAATGCATTCTGAGTGCCCTCAGGTATTATATCGCTGATAGTCTCGACTTCGAATATCCCCCTTTCACCGAAGTCCTGCACTGACCTGTCGGTTCCTAGTTGAGCACGAACAGCTGAAGTATCCCACTGCTTCGTGCTCTTGTCAAAATTGATGACTGGCTCTTTGATCTCTCCTTGAGCGTGTAGAATAACCTGTGAAACCGTGACATTAACAGTCGACAGGCAGATAGAGGCGTTGACGTACAGCCCCTGCCCCAGCTTATAACTGTCCCACTCGTTGTACCTCTGGAATGGCTTCGTGCTAAATGTCGAGTTTCCGAGGAGCTTCCAAAAGGAACTAGCGCCGTTAGTCGCAAGGACCAGATGGACAGAGGAGCTAGCTGCCACAGGGGACTCGTCTAGACTCCATGATGATGGTTCAATATTATCTGGATCGGTATAGTTTCGATGCGACGGCAGGAAGCAGAACGAATACACCCAATCATGCCCGGCTTGGTTCTCTGAAGGATACCCCGATGCGCCGGCTACGGCACATTCAAATTGCGTTGGTAAGCATTTCTGGTCGTCACAGAGTGGGATCTGAGCTAGTCCTGCCTGTTTAAACGTCGACTCATATGAAATATTTCCAACGAATTGACCAAAACCGCTGTTAACACCGCCATTTGTGGTGGCCCCGGAGATGAGGCCTCCGATCACAGGGGGCATACAAGTCGTTGTCGAGCTCACAACCCAGGCTGCTCCGGCATACCTGCTGATGGTTGACCTCTTTGAAGCATCAGGAATTGGGAGAAAGACTCTGCGAACGACACCTGTACCGCTCACGCCAAGCTCGTTGGGCGACGCCAGTACGCCAGGATTGATCTCGCCGAACGTGGCATAGGCTCTCGGTCTCTGTGTCCAATACTCTGTTGATGGCAAGAACACGGTTGTATTCGGGTTAAATACAAGATTCACTAACGTCGTTTCTTGGTCGTTGGCAATCTGTGCAAACCTAAGGTCTGACAAGAGCACGGTGGAAGAAAAATTGATCGCAAGGGCGGCTGAAAACAGTATGACGGCCAGAAAGGTCTCAATACGCAGAAATATCTTGTTCAAAAACCGAAAGCGTGAAAATGTCAACCGTAAAAACCCCCAAGGACCGTCGTTGATGCCTCTAAGTATGGAGTATCGTGCCACTTGGGACAAGGGCACGTGATGGTTTTCAAGGACCAGAGAGGCTAGCATGGAAGTGCAAACTGTGGCCTGAGCTGCTACGACAAGGCGCAAGACGAGCGATGAAAGCGTTATTGCTTGGGTGACCCAGCCGTCCAGCATTAAAAACCGCCAAAAGGATGGAGCTTGCGCACCATTTGGGGCGTGGCCTTCTCCAAGCCATAGGAACAGAAGGAACCCCCAGATTCCGATGTTAACCAAGGTACCACCCATGATAATTAGAGACCCGTAAACTCCCAGAGATTTTTGAAGACTTAACCGAGAGTCATTATTGGCCAAGTTGATACTCTCGTTGGGCAGCCTGAAGCTCGAAATTGTTCCATCGCGAGCTTCGACTCCTGAATAATTCGAATGGTTAGAGGCTTGTGGTAATGGTCCGTGGTTATGGGTTTGGGTGGGCTCTTCAGCTTCTGTTTGAGGTTCTAGAGTTAATATCGTTTCCGAGAGACCGACTATGTCATTAGGAAAATCGACTTCAGATTCGATATCGCTGTTATCGAGTGATGATTCTGGAGTAGGCATAGTTGAGAGGCCTTGGGTTTCGACACTTCTACTATCCTCCATCAAGCACGACCCCGATGCGGCAAATATTGTTCGAGTAGTGCTTCCGTTAGAGGGCGTTGTAGTGCAGACTTGTAGTTTGCCTGGTCTACTAGCGAGTTAGCTCAGCGGCGCCAAGCATACACTTTCGCATTCTTCGTAGCCTTAAGCCAGGTAAAAGATTGCTCTATCGTTACATACCTTAGTTGAACTGAGTACTCTTAAATGGCCTTGTAGTGCGTCAAAAGGTCGTTGGGACTACGCCAGGGTGAGAGTGAGGGTAAGAGAGCCAAAAAGAATGCAGCACTTATGCTAGTGAGATGAAGGGTATATGAATGTTATTTGTTGACTTCCTTCACCACATAAGTAAGGTGGGAGAGTCTCTTTATATTCGCGACGGAATGCCTTATGCCTATGGATGCCTTGTACAATACATGCTATGTCTCCTTGAATAGGACTTCAACATATGCCACATTTAAGCCCAAGCTCTACACTTTCTCAAGTACATGCTGCAGACGGCAACAATTGGCAGGCGAGAGGTTAATGTAGCAGCGCATTTTATTCTTTTGTCATGAAACAAGCTCTCATTTTCTATGTATAGCCTCTGTGTAACACGAGGGGGGTCGGCCCGAGTAATCGCGGTAAACACAGGCGGTTTTTTCGCCCCAATCAGGGTAAAAAAAGGGCGCAAGGTGTACAGTATCACCCCGAGTATGATATGCACGCGTTAAAACTATATTTAATTCTGGTCTCGAACGAAAATGCACCAATATCGGCACTTTATAAGCCTCTGCCCCCACCTGACGGCAGGTAGTAGACCCCAAAGACATTGAAACACACAGTCAACAGTTTGTGTGGCAGTAGGGCTTCAGTGAGACTCTGTGACGTAGTAAACTTAAGCGTGTGTTCGCCCCCAGGGCAGACGAAACACACAGGCACTGTGTTGTATATAAAGGTTGTCCTGATGTTAGAGAGGGAATGGAAGATTGGTACTGTCGCTTCGGTGGGGATCGGAATCCCTTATGTCGGGTACATGGTGCATGGCGCCCTCCCTCCAATTGGATGTTATATTTAGGAACAATGTTTTCGATAGCACGGGGGGGGGGGGGTAAATAATACTGTGTCAGAGCAGTTCTGGCCACAATCTGCTATAGCGGCATTAAGCCTGTGTGGATAGGAGCCAAAGGCGCGACAGCCGAGAATACAAATCCCACCGCCTCAATGTCTCCGAGAAAAGACGCTGTTCTTGAAAGCCGAGTCTCCCAGCAGCCAGTCTGCCAAGCACAAATCCGTCGAGAAGCATGAAATGATTCCGAGAGCAAGCGGCGGTGAGGTCTTTGTTGTAGTCATATTGGCGGTAGCGGCCCCTCTCAAACTAGGACTCAATGTCCGCCGTAGTAAGAATCAAGAACCCAACTAGAAACAACTCATTAAGCCCTCAGCAGGAAGAATAAGGTCTGCATCAGGGCACGCCTCAGAGTCGAGTTCGGGCTTGGAGGCGCACTTCACGGGGTGGAAGTGTAAGGAGCGCGTGTGCCACCACACCACGATCCAGTTCAACACCGACACAGGGGTAAAATATAGGGGGTTTGGAGCCTGTCTGGATGCCTACCGAAGGTACAGGTTACTAGAACATGTAACTTGGTATATTATTGATGCCTGGGCCAACCATCAATAGTGGGGCTGTGGCAGTATTCTTGCGGAGGAAACCTTATAATTATTAATAAGTGGCTGATCTCTAACGCACTGGGAACAGCTGTTGTGTCCAATGAATGTCCTTACTTGGCTCAATGGTGAAACTGCTGGGTAGCCTCACAGCATGGCCGGATGTTAGGGTGCAACAGACCGGTGGGGACATTCGGGTCTGGTGAGAGAGTAAGGTGGCGTCAGTTCCCAGTGCCATCCTTTTTTTCCCACCATTTTACTTAAGTGATTTTGAATTGCCAAAAACCCACAGACCTTGAATCGAATACCACGAAGGCCAGTCGATTTTGCGAATACCTTGGCCATACTCTTTGATATCGGAGTAAAAAGGTGGCGGGCCGCGGCATCGAACGCACGGCCTTGAAGTCAGAATCGTCAGGTTTAACACCAGCACCGCTGCCTCTGATAACCAGTGTAGGATTTGGAAATCGAGGATGCTAACAACAAACCCTAGCAAGATCACTAAGACAATCCATTACAAGATACGTAAGCAGCGCCTTAGTAAAGAATCCAAAGTGCGCATTTCCTCACTCGTCTTCAAACGAGTACTGGCAAATGGCAAGGGCCCAGGTCTTCTCTCACCCACGGAAAAAGGCGAGAGTATCGAATCTTGATGTAAGATCAATGTTTGCGTGGGCGAACGCGAAGACGTCAAATATTATGTAAAACAAACACAGCCCACAATTAGTCTAAAAAACGAAATATCTTACGGGAAATACTAGCTTACACACAAGAAGCACGTGGAGAGGTTTTCTTACACTTACAATTTTTAGTCTAAATGCCCATGTCGCCATATCCAATAACTACACTACATCCAATCAGCAGCTAAAAAGGTATGCTCACATAACCACTATACTGTACCTAACTAAAGCTTGTCCATTCAGATGAGAGCAAGATCTGCAAGGAGGAAGGCTATGTCTTGCTAGCGTAGGTTGAAAGATGTAAAATCTGGAAAAGATATGTGGCTGCCATCGGAAATCATGAGGACAATGGTTTTAAGGGTAGTTCTCTTGGGGCTTGAGAGTTCGGGGGTTCGATGTCCTAACGTATGATGAGGGCTCGCTGATAATCGCCTGGCATGTAAAACTTATGCAACAATATACCCAAATATTCGTTGTTGAGTGTGAGTGCAGTTAGGCTTTCGCAATCAGATCTGAGCTGTATTAGGCCGGCAATGATCTGATGTTCTTATCTGCTGGGCCGCGGACAAACTCTAGCTTACAGGAAGGACGTCTTACCTACTATCTCTTTCGCTTTCAGCCAGTCACTACTTACTTGTGCGGCTATTTCGGTGCGCGATAACTGAAATTGTGGAGGAGTCTATCGATACAGAGATGACATTGGCAAGCGGATAGACATCACAATGGTTCAGTGTCGAAAGAAGGCATAATTCCCCTAGCTGGTCTTAACACAAGACTTCAAAATTATACAGCATAAGCTCACAATCATGTACTATAACTTATTTTTATTCATATAGAACTAAAACCCAAAGTCATCTGGCTTACAGGGTCATTTAATAGTCGAAGGAGAACCCAACGTAGTGATGTGAGGGGACTTTTCAACCAGATCACTCCATCAATTTCTCCTAGAATACGCTCCGACCAGAACCTGAATCAAACCATATTCTCGTTCTAACCAAGTGCATTTCAATACTCCTGATGGTGTATTCTGAGATTAGGTTTTCAAATAGGGTGGGTAGAGACTGTGCTCATATTTGGGAAGCTTCGTGTAGGGTGAAATTTCCGGGCGGTTGATCATGGCCTGGTACGCCATAGATAGCAAAGGTGCAGCGTGCTCTGACGCGGGCATGAGCGATGCATCTTGGATACGAATCGGACGATTGACTATTTTGCCTTTGTTCTGGGGCTCGTTGTAAGGATGGCCAACGGTGTGAGATACGTAGCGGTGGTTGTGCTCTGAGACGGCCATATTGAAAGTCTTGTTGATCATATTATTTCCGCTGTAGAACATATCGTTGATATAATTTCTGCGTTTAACCCAGAACTCCCTCTGACTTTGGATTAAATATAAGTCGGACTGACATTGGAGCTCAGACAGCCGTTCAAGCTCCCAGTTACGGGAGACACGCTGTGTGCGCAGGTTGAAGTTCGAAGGCAGACCGTCTGGATAGAAAACTGCTGCTTCATCCATCGAGAGAGTGTCCACAACCGGGGCATTGTCGTCGTCGATCGTATTGGCGGTCGGGGCGGGAGAGGCGCGGTCGTTTTCCAAAGAGGCACCGCTAGTATGCTGAACAAAAGGTAGGCGCGCGTGATATGGGTTCATCATTGGACTATTGTTGTCGACTTCTCGGACTCTTCGTAGGGTATCCTGCTCAACTGTTGTCGGCCTGAATTGCCGATGGCCGGGTGGTCCAGCAGTCAACGGTGCGGGTGCACCCCGAACCCTCGGCAAGGAAGGCATATACTCAGGGTTTTCTACAGGCGGCACCCCCAGCACTGTCTCTGCGTTGTCGTGGGTGGATTTTTTGTCTGACATTTGGGACTGGTATGTATCAGTCAATGCAATAAAATTGGTAAGTCTGGTTTTATTTCTGGAGTGTAGCATGGGTGGGACTCACAGCAGTGGTAGTGATTGTGGCAGGATGAGGACGATGGGAGGCGAGAACCCTCTGTGCGGCTCGCTGCATTGGATTTGGATATGAGGCCAGATTTGTGAGACTGTTAAAGTTCATAGCGGCAATGGGTTTAGTATCAGCACCATCGCTCTCGTTGTCTGAGTCGGCGTTAGAGTTGACGGTGGCGTTGGCGTTGGCGTGGGCAACCATTGTAGAGCTAGGTGTGGCAACAGGGCCAGCGATAGCACCTATACTTGTATTGGCCTGATCACAATCGTGTCGTGTTAGATTGGGACTCTGGCCAATGGGCGATTGCAGAAGCCTCGGCATGTTGATGGTTTGTTGAATGTTTGGGACTGCTACACCGAACTTCTGTAAAACTTGTCTTTCTTGGTGTGTGATGTCATGGAGTGAATCGGGATTCACGCGAGCCGGACTAATAGCTCGGTCGGAATTCTGTTGCAATGGAGTATACTGTAGCTGAGATTGTCCAGCAGGCGAGTCGCTCTTGTAGGGGAAGAGAGATTTGACAGTACGACCACGGCGGACTGGAGGCTGAAGAGGTTGGGGGTGCGGGTGGTAGACGGAACCGACCGTGGTATATTGACGAGGTGGAGGAGTCGATTGCTGAGCCGCGGATAGTGACTGCTGCTGGTTTGGTAGCGGGTTCGTTTGTTGCAGTTGGCGTTGCAATGGGTGATGAGCAATCGATGCCGGCGGGCTATCGGTGTCGGTTTCCATTATGCCTGAGTTCTCTATTGATTCAACGAAATTGGCTCATTAGCAACAATAGTACAATGGACTTTTTCCATCTATGTCAAATGAAAAGAATGGCGCGAAATCAGACCGAGGGAACAACTAACCAAGACCACTGTTCAAATAAAGAATGTGATAATGATGGAATGAATGGGCGAGCTCTTCACCACCTGCTTAAGAGGTAATTAGTCGAGAAGTAGTGACAATAGGTAGTGATGGTCGACATTTGGTGGACGAGGACTTTGACTGTGATTGATGACGATGAAGATGGAACTTAGACAAGAGAGGGGAGAAGGATGAAGAGAGTAACGGAGGAACGACACGACCTAAAGGGACGGGAGCTTAGAAGGTGATTATAGGTGGTTGCTGCCTCAGTTCTTCCTCGCGTGAGCCTAGGAAGGTACATTCTTACCTACCCCTAGATAAGTACACAAAATGCAACATCCAATATCCAAAACTTTGACATTGGAAGGAAGCCACATTGCTAGATCTCAATGTTTCATGTGACCCTCATTTGTAGCTTCAAAGCACCTATGACCCCAGGTCATAATCGAAGATGTATGTACCTGCCCTATTACAACAACAGAACTGAATATTGTTGACGCATAGGTCGCCTGAGACCAATCAACCACCCACTCAAGTACCCGTGACGTGGGTTAGACCAACTAGCACCTAAAGAAGAAGTTGAGATGAATATTGTTGATAGAACCACGTGACGGCCTCACTCCCTTCACCGCGTCTCTCATCATGACTTTTTAGGTTTAATTTGTTTCGTTTCACTCTTCACACCCGTTCCTCTATAGCAACAGCAGCGACGCAGGACTGCGTTTTGCAATGCTCAGCCTTAAGGCTGCTTATCAGCTTCCTGCTTTACCCAATATGGTCATTATCAATGCACTGAATAACCTTTTGCCCGTTTCAGGGAATCCATATTGCAAAAGTATTTGTCTATCCACCCTGACCACACTAACGTGTTGTGAAGCTCGAATAGAGGGCTCAGTAAGAGTGACTAGATGAGGCAACATGAACTTGAGATGAGGGTATTTCGAGCATCCTGGCAGACCGAGCTACTCAAGCAAGAAATAAGGGGTTTGTTGGCCAATAACTCAACAAAGGTATGAGGAGATCGGTTTTATCATACCTGACTTTTACTTTACATAGTATGCAAATACTACCTAGGGTTTGCCCCATAGCTATCAGTTATTCAATATCATTAAAATTGTTGTATTCGAGACTAGGTGACAATTTTTAGTACTATGCTTCAACTTGAACGTATGTGGTACTGATAAAAGTAGTTTTTCTATATTTATTTTACGCCTGTAGTATTCATCCTGTTGACCTCAAAATGGAGAACCTCAGACTAGAGTTCAGGCATAATGATGCGACTCAAGTAACACCACACAGCAGTTTCCAACAGCAGGATCGAATTTCAAGAGCTATTCGATCTTCATGGTCCTAGTTGTTGACGTGTCACCACATCGACATAGGAACGAAACCAATGCACATCAAATCTCATGCCTCGGCGTTAAAGCCTACGCCGCCGCAGCAGCATACAGATAAATGAGCCCTCAAAAAGGAACTGCAGATTTTGAGAAACGAAGCATACATATTTCACATTTTATCACTAATTATTAACAAAAGAAAACTTTGAAGCATTGGAGACGGAACCATAGATGTCAAGTGCTATGGGCAGTCGCCTAGGTCCCGTGATGTAAGCCGCAGCACTCGAGGCTGAGCTGCGGCTATCGACTGACCTAATATGTCACATGCTACTAGTAGGTTGTGGGCTTTCGATTTTTCTAAAGTCCTTCAAGCACAGCGATCTAGAGTAATTCCCGTTGTCTCATGGGTGAAACCGTAATCATAACTACGAAAGGACCACCTCCCACAAAGATGTTGGGTTGCATTGGCCGATTTGCTGTTGAAATTGTGTAAGCATCAGGAAGTGTCAAACTTCCCTGTGCCAAGATCGTTAGTTGTCAAATTGCTAAGTATTAGCAGGTGCGCTGGAGCCCCCTTGAACACCTGGGAGGTTCATAGATCAGTTGACTACCCAGGTACTCAATTGGACTATAACCTTGCTGTAATGGCCCTCCTACTCACCCTTAGGACTCCTACCCCTATCATTCGCCACCTTTATCATGATTTTCCACACAACATATATATCGATCTAGACCAGGACGGCAAGCACGTGAAGGGTACAGCTTCCCGTTCGGTCACTTGGATGGCGTGCGATACCGAGTTGCCAGCATAATATTTGTTAGATTTAGATTAAAGAAGTGCCATTCCTTGAGGTTCAAGCATCCTATAATAAGTAGTTGGGGTGGCTTGGATGACAGACACTACATTAAAATCATGCCGTCAGCCACGGCCGTCAGCTAGGATGATGGCGATGTCAGCTTGATCAACCAATAAGCAACACTAGCCATTGTACCGGCCAATAAGCATTCCATGAGCAATGTTACTGCATGTGGTGAGCCCTTCATCTTTCGTTGTTACCATGTAATTCTGTAATGCTGAGATGCCTTGAGGAGAAAAACCAATGTCCGATATGATTAGTAAACACTAAAGTAGTTGAAGTATTAACGCCTAGCTCAAACTGCCTCATTTATTTTAGTAGATAGCGAACGTCTTCTGAAACGTCCTCAGAAGTTGCCATGTGTTGCGCGAGCCATACCCTGGGCAATCCGACGCAGTGGTAAGAAGCATTCAGCCCACAATGGGGGACTCTTTTTTGGTGAATCTAAATTCTCATGCTATTGATCGCCCCGTTGTTATTGGGCCCAAGGATCATCCACATGTTCGGCGTTCGTCAGACAAGCTCATTGGCGTCCAGGGGCATTGTGTTGCGGGTTGTTGCGTGTGGATCTACGGGTCGCTTTCCGTCGTGCCACACGCAATCTGTCTGCACGAAATCCTTGGTGACAGCTATTGGCTCATTGACAAGTTGTTGGTTGCGAATAAAAGCTTGCTTACGCAAGCCGCTGTGATCGAAGAGGTGAAGAAAAGAAGAAGGAAGAAAGTGGCGCATGCGAAGTCGACCGACCACGTGAAGGTCTCCGCATCCTCAGGCCGAACCGCAGGCCGTGGATCGGCCTCCGACAAGATTCCCCTCATGAGATTGGACGACGACACATAACCACGCGAGGACGTGGTGGGTGGGTGTACGCCATTCGTTTGACATACAGCTCCAGGACAATAGCTTGTACTCAAAAGCCTCAACTCGCGCTTTTTAGCCCAAAAGAAATGGTGCCAAGACAGCCAAAATTTATTTCGAGGATTCCAGAGGCGTTAAATGTGACTGGTTCGTGCAGAAGCAACCCGTGGGTTGCTACACACCAGTGAGCAGGCGACTCGATTAGCGGCGCTCGAACCGTTGGAAGTCCCGCAGCACGTTTGGTCCCGACATACAGAAATAAAAAAAGCTGCATGGGCTAGGCGAGCTTTCCAGCTCCTGCAGTCGGTGCTGGAGATCACGGCCCTATCGTTGATCATGGCAAGACGGGGGTGCCATACACAGACAAAAACCCGCCTGCCAATTTCGGACAAAATATTGGATAGAGAACCTGGTCCGAGACTGCTTATTGGGAGCCGGCCTTCGGCATCTCTTTCTCACCCCAAGTGCAGCCAAGGCTGTTGATGTGTGTGTGATGAGTATGGTCGTAATTATCAGGTCTTTTCTTGGCAGGCTTTGGTATCCCCGGCTGGCCTGCGTGGCGTCACAAAGCACAAAAGGTCCCACGATCGCAAGCCACTGGAACAGGCTTTAGGGCGCGTTGATTGTGGTCCGGGGTCGGACGCTCCTTGAAGGTCCATCTATCCCCGAGACCATCTCCACTCAGACCGCGACATGGCTGAGTATCTGACGTGTGCAAAGATATCTCCGTCCTACCCCGTCCTACCCCAGTTTGAACATCGTGACACGGGGCACTTTAGCGAAGACGAAGACCTGAACAATACAGAAGGCAGAACCGAGCTTGGCAAACACCGAAGGCAATATTGGCGCGTAGGCAACAGACACGGCATCTCAAGTCCTGGATGCTACGACGATCTTTTTTGGTTGTGGGGGTTAGCTGACATGGCGCAACCAACAGATGGCCTTTTCATGTTACCGTCGAACAAGAATAACCCAAACTCTCGCCAGATTGGCCTAGCCGGAACATACGGTAGCCGCGTGCCTCACTGGGGTACAAATGCAGGTCTGGTCTGGCCTGAATGGATCAGGACCAAAGCCACCCAAGGTCAGCAAGGACCCTTGGAATCTGCTTGGAGTAATGGTGTACGTATGTGACAGGACCGCCGCACCCAATGTGAATCTGCAAGCTGGTAAGACGGGGAACCTTGATTGATGCAGATTGCTCGTATTTTTGTCAGGTCGGTGCTCAAAGGCTAGCAGCTCTCATAATTCACCAGTTTTGAAGCTTGGGTTTGTCTACTAACTTTCAGTTTAGCACACACACACCGTCATGGTCAAGGTGATAAGCTTATCCCCGAGTCTCACATTCTTCGCTCCGTCGAGTTTCATTTCGAACTCGGATTTGTTTCAATAGAGTTTATTCTTTCTGTTGTTCACTCTATGTTACGTACTATGTAGCTAAGCAACTACCGCAATCACCTTACTAGTACCATTATCAGGACATGTTAAACTAAACTCCTGGTCCCAAGGGCAACGATATTGGTGGCTCACATGACGTAAAAAGCAAAGGTAACATATAACATGCATTGCTATCGTAAAATCTGTCCAATAACAACAGTCCCCATGCGGCTGCGTTTAATATCGATCGATCTACCAGTGGATGTAAATATATATAAATATGCAACTTTAATATTTCTCGGGCGTATCTTGACATTGTGATACATGTTTGTCAAGTGAACAGCTTGCTCCTTACTTCAATCCTACGATTGTCCCCTCCGCCTGTGATCTCATCTTATGTGTCGCAAGTATGGGGGAACCTTGGAGGGATTATTAGCACCATATTTGCGGTTATTGCCGTCCTGGCGCCACGGGCGGGACACAACGAGCTAACCAGATGTGGTGAAGCTTCCTGGCGGTGGCACAAATGATTGGCAAGGCGGTCCATGTCAGACTAATTAGTCCTATTCAGGTTAGGGGAGTCGGGCTATCTAGATTGTTCACTTCTCGTTGGCCTAGAATAGATCAGCGGAATACTGTAGACTGTAGACTACTAGATCAGAGGATGATCAGTGGAGCGAGCCGTTACCAAACTGTAAAGCCCGATTCTACCCCATACTCACTCCCACCTCTTCTTCTCTACGACTTCAGTCCCATTTCCTTCGTCCCCTTATATCATCACATCTCAATGAGGCCACGACTGCAAGACCGAATTCATAATTACTTAATCCTGACAGTGAGAGTTCCACCTGTTGTCTCGCTTGAATTTCCCTCGATCCTCAAGACATATCTACCCAGACAGGCCAGACAGGTCACTCTGGGTCACACTGAGGGGAACAGAAACGTATACTGCTGGGCCTGAGGAAGACACCAGAAACCACACACACACACCAACGCTGAACCAAGACCCAATCTCCCTCCTATAGTCGGCCGAATCCTTTCTTCCCCCCTGCATACCTTCTTCTCTTTTAGGGACCTTCCCCTTTAATACCTCGATCAATTGCCCATTCTCATCTGTATAGCCTCCTCAGTAGCCTCTTCACCCAACTACCTAGCTTCCGAGAAAAAGCCTACCGACAACATCGCTTACACCATGGATTTCTCTCACACTTACTTCACTGGCGCTCAACCTTACCAGTTTATTGGAATTCCTCCCCTGACGCCCTCCCATTCCAACTCGGCTACCTCTGACGAGTTTAGTCACAACAACCACAGCCAATCTCCACATGTTCGTTGCCCACCCCTTTGGCCTCTCCTCTCTACCCTGCTCCGTGCCCTTGTAACCGGAATAAGAGATAAGGGCTGATCTTTGTCCCCTTATTCCACACAGGAGATATACGAACCCTTCCAAAATCATGACCAATTCCCACAGACCTTCGATCAGTATGCTCAGTTCAACCATCAGAACCAAACCTTCCCCGGCCCACCAGGTCCGCCGACTCCACCTAACCTCTCGCTGCCTGGCCAGAACCATACAGGCATCAATGGCGCACATCAAGTGAAAAACGGCCAGGCCGACATTCTGCCTTTGACAAAACCGGACCCAGACCTCAACCGGCAAACTGGAGGCTCCAACTCGGAGGATGATGATCTGAGTCCGGCCCAATCGCGCCGTAAAGCCCAAAACCGAGCTGCGTGAGTGATGCTCTCTCTGTTCTAGCTCTGTCTATCTTGCAAGATGTCACATTAGGAGGATGCTGGTGCTGGACTGCTACGGAAATTAGCATTGCTGGTTTTGTGCTGACCGAGGCCTCATCTAGTCAACGTGCATTTCGCGAGCGCAAAGAGCGACACGTCAAAGACCTCGAGGCAAAACTTGCCAGCCTTGAAGCCGCTCAATCCCAGACCGCGACCGAGAACGAGAAACTGAAGCGCGAAATGCAAAAGATAAGCACCGAAAACGAGATATTGCGTGCGACTTCCAGTGTACAAGCGCAGCATAACGGTGCCATGTCACCCGTCGCAGGTATTACCACAGGACCCATGCAGTACAATCCGACCGATTTTTATTCTGATCTACTCCAAAACCACACCAATAAGACTCCTAGTCACCGTATTGTCGAATCTGGCGGAGAGCGTCTTTTGGCCGCTGGTGCCACGTGGGACTATATCATCAGTCATGATTTGTTTAAGAAAGGTTTAGTTGACGTCGCTGACGTGAGTGAACGTCTCAAGTGCCAGGCTAAATGTGACGGTCAAGGGCCCGTCTTTGAAGAGCGCGCTGTATTAAAGGCCATCACGGATAGTGTTGCGAGCGGCAGTGATGAACTCTTATGAGCGGCTGGCAGGCAAAATCGACGCCTACTGGACTGTTTGGCGACGACTTGCGAGTCGCGGGGTGCAGTGAGAGAGCTATACTCGCTCCTGCTCATCAGGCCGAGAGTTGGTAATGGCATAGCTGAAACAATCAGACTACAGGAATAAATCTGAGTTGCGAATGAACAAGGACTCAACGTCCGAGGAAGCGTTATATACTCATGGTTTGAAGAACCTTGACTGCTGTTGAAGGTGTATGAGGACACGAGAAACAAGCTATTACGGAAGCGATTTGAGTTTTGGAAGTACATTCACTGCCCGATGGAATTACTATCGAAATGAGAAGTTGCTACTCACTGTTGCATTACGAAGCGCAGAGCGACATGGAAAATAAGAAAGTGTTTTGGCTCTGTACAAAATGCGTGCGCTATCTTTTTGGGGATGAGGATAGGACCATCGTAACGTCGGGACCATACGAGAAGAATACGGGTCGAGGATGGGAGACAGCCCCATAAACAAAATCAAAATCAAGAGTTCCAGCATATTAGCAAACAAGAGCCGGCTGTACACGAGATAGGCGGGCATATGTTACGGTCTCTTTTAGTTATGGCTGGTTTACGCAATGGCGTTGTTACGTTCTTGTCTATGGGTTCTCTGGGGGTTTACAGTATCGTAGGCGGGAATCTGCAAATTTATGGCCTTATACGGACCTGGATATTGTATATATTAACGGATCTGGGGAGGTGGTCGGAGAGAGATGGGTGAAGCAAGGCTATATGCCTCCTGTAGGCCAACGGTTGTTCAACGTCTATGTGAGCCTACTTTAATAGACAGTCCAATCAATTAAACCGATTGTCCCCCTACCGCATGTAAACCTGAATTGCCTACAGCTTGGTCATGGTCTCCCATTCTAGACGCCGATCACGATATGGAGCCCCTTTCTCATGCCCTCATAGTAATCACCCCTATTCTCTCATCTAAGCTCGCACCACAAACCTCTTATTACCACTGCCTCAAATCACATACCCCGTCGTAGCACCACCACCCGTTCACTCAATCAGTAAAGCATAAATCTCAGTATACACAACAAATCTCCCATGTACGACCATACCTACCGGAGAACTCGGGATCCCGTCAACTCTGTTCCCCCATAGATAAAAGCCGGTGAGGGCTAAATCAGTAGTTGGGTAGGTGAACGCCAGCAAGTCCCTGGTGTTGTACATGTTTCGTCCCTTTTTCTTTTTCTTACTCTTCATTCCCTTTCCTTCTTCTTTCGGCTCTTCCGTGTCCTTGTCTTTTCTCTCCTTTTTTTTACCCTTCCTGTCTTTATCTTTGTCCTCTTTTCATCTTTTTCGTGGGCCAACTCACCCTATGCTGTATCAACACCCAATTCTCTCCATCGCAGCACAAGCATCAGTGGTTTAGCGGTAACATCCATCATTGCCATCGATGGGCCCCGTGTTCGATTTGCATTCCATTCTCCCAGCAACACACAGAAACGGGGAAATTCACTTTCCCCCCTCCCTTTTGTTTTGTTCGCAAGCATAGACAGTCGGAGCTAATCTAATTCACTGGAACCACCGAGCTCATAGTAGCCCAAGTGTCGAATAGTCGAGACAGCCACTGGATAGCATACTCACTCAGGCTTCTCTCTTTCTTTTACCCTCTGCCCGTCCAGCACAATCCAGCCCATTCTCTAGTTTGCCCCCTTTCCCACATGATCTAGAAGAAGTCCCGAGTGTAAATTCAAATAGTGAAGAGTAAACAGGAGAGTACCTAAATACATGAAAGAAAATAGAAAGGACAAATAATACAAGGCTCATTATCGAGGCACTCTGGCCTCTGATGATAACAGATTCGACGCTAGGTACTATCATGGCATACCATTCGAACTGGCCGGGTCATCAAGGAGTGAGAGGAAAGCCTCCTAACATACCATGTAAGAAAAAGCAAGTATATTCAACTTATACTGAAGATCAAGCAGATGACATGCTGACTGTCTCGGACCATTTCCCAGAGATGAGCATGTTAACTAGACTTAAGTGTCATTCATGGGGCAGTGACAAATCATCGAGAAGATAAAGATATTGTTCCATCATCTGTAAAGTGCTTAGTCTCTTTCTTTTCATCAAGTCGTACTGTCAGAGGGTAAAGGATATCCATAGTACCCCCTATTGGTGCTACGCTATATACATGTCTGCTGACACGTACATTTCATTATTAAGAGAATAGTAATTATAGTGGTATCTTAAATATTACGAAGTGATGGGGGCAAGAAATGTGTCTGTGGTGTATCCCTGGTTTCTTCTGTCTGTGTATCATGACGCACATGGCATGATACACTCCCAAGCTTTCCTACACGTACATGCCATAACTCTTGAACCTGCGGGTCTTTCTCTCTAACGCCTTCCAAAGCCTCGGGCTACCGTGCTCGTCTAGAACCCATTCGCAACAAACTCGTAATCATTAAGGAAGGTAGGAAATCATCGTCTCCCTTAGAAGCTCCTCCACTGGGCAGGGGGCCTTTGCCCCTAGTTTGTACCTCGTATCATACGTACGAAACCATACACCAAGGCCAGCTTGAGCACATTGAGATCCCTATAGTGCCAAGACGTGGCATCAAGATCTCCGACGTATCTCTATTTGACTCTAGGCCTTATTCATATTTAGTTGGTCTTCTTCCCATTTGCATGACCATCTGTATGCTCTGCCACGTCGACATGAGGATGCTTGATGGTCAAACACCAAATATCGAGGTAATCACAGATCGTAACAATAACATCGACAACGAATGAGCCGTAGATACCGATCGCCATGCCCAGCATAGAGAACATGAAGGCAACTTGGTAAACGTCGTCACCAAGGGCGCTGGGCCAACCGGAGGCCCAACCTACGTGCGCCTTCAGGATCGGTCCGAGCGAGTCGATGATGCCCCAGGCCAGCGGTAGAACCAAGACGTTCCAGTACGGGAAATCGAGCTTAACGAGATGGGCCGTGATCATCTGCCCCACACTGTACGCGTTCACGATACCGGCAAACATGATGAAAGGTACAAGATGCTGCGTGCGGATCAGCGGCTGCAGATACAGGTACATAACTATAAGGACCCAAGTGCCGAAGAAGGGTACCAGACCGAGCAGGGCACCACGACTACGATCACCACGGGCGCGACGAGCCTTGATGACATTGCGCGCACTCTCGACCGTGTTGAAGACGACGACGAAGGTGCCTTGGACCAAGTACCATTGCGTAAACGACAGTTCGTAAATAAAGCTAGGGATGCCCAGAGCCTTCGGCACACCGATTGTGGCCAGCATGGATTGCTGCCAGAACGAGGCGCCGCCCATGTAACCGGTCAAAGCATAGACAAAGACCAGGATGAGGATGCCTTCGACTGGGCCATTCACGATGCCGAGGGTCAGAGACTTGGTGTGATATTCTTCCCAGGTTTGAACGTAGAAGGTGCACAGCGCTACAGATATATCAGTACATTTCGGATGTTGGAAGCGATGGGGATGGGGAAGCGCATACATGCAAAGACGGTCGCGACTGTGTACCAGCTATGTCCCATATTCTGAGAGGCGGCAAAGATAAGACATTCAAGTGAGGTGTTGAGTGCGTCTACGCCATGATCGAACAGCTCGCCAAGGGGACCGCTCTGTCGTGTTCGTCTCCTACAGCGTAATAGCCCGTGTCAGTCTGCGAACACAACCCGAAATGAGAAGTGATGGTTTCCAACGTACGCTTGCGTGCCGTCGACGGCATCAAAGGTTTGGTATAAGAACAAGCCAGCAGCCCACGTATAATAGACCCATGGCGGGCAGTCCTGGTCTAGAGTAGGAGTGTACCAGAGCAAGGTGAAGAAGTTTGCGACGACGAACATGAACCCGGACAAGGTGATCAGGTTCGGGGCCATCCACATGGGAAAGCATTTGATGACGACATTGGTATAAAAGGGCTTGAGGATGTATTTCGAGGTCAAAGAGTGGTCGACACTATTGTACTTGTACAGCTTGAGGTTCGGCAGGAATTCTTGCCGTACGTACACCATCTTGAACGACGCTGTCGCAGAGCACCGCGACTTGTATAAGACCAGGTGTAGTGTTGCCTTGACGATGATGGGTAGGAGGCGGTTGTGGTTAGCTATCGCAGTCTATCGCAGTCTTCGCGCATAGAGAATAGAGAAAAAGGAGTCTTCTTCCGGTCTCAAGATGTTAAAGTAGTGGTGGGCGTTGCTGAGTTGCCCATTGTTGATTCAACGGCATAGATTAGTTTATTTGGCCTTTCTTTTTTGTCCCTTTCTTTCTTGGGCCGATCAGATCAGGGTTTCCCACCAATTTCATGTGGATGAAACGTCATTAAAGTGGATGGGGCGCGTCGAATCGCGTGCTACACACAATAATGACAGGGAGTCAAGCACTAAAACTTCGGTACGTACCTTGTCTACAATCCCGAGGGTACGTACCCTAAGACCTACATGTACATACATGTACATAGTAGATCCAAGACCCAAGAGCCGATCCCTTGGTTCAGCATAGTTCTCAACTTTCCCTTCAAAAACTGACAACGGCACAGCCCAATCATAAATAAATATAGGCAATTTGATATTGGCATCAAAGCTACATCTTTTCGAGTACAGTCTTTTCGACCCTCTGTCTCTATTGCAGTTTTGATACCCGGGGCGTTTTCTTTGAGCTTGATCAATTATGTCGCCTTACTTGGCTTCCTTTCAGCCAGCTTCATCATGGACTGCAATGACCATTCCAACCCTACGTCTCTAAAAATGTATATGTCCTCGAAATCGAAATGACTTTCGCTAGCCAGATTTTGTAGAACGATAACGCCTCCAGTTCAGAACTCATCATCATTATGCGACCGACGCCACCATCATAGCCGCAACATTCTCTTCCTCGCTGCGTACAGTGATCTTGGTCGTTACCCCAGACTTCTGTGAATAAGCCATCCTGATATTCGCCACTACTCTGCCGCCATTGACCGTCTTGCCCAGCAACTTGAGCTGGTGTGTCGTTTGGCTGATCGGTACGTCTGTGCCTTCTAACGGTTGCAATGATAGCGCCTTAGCGAGTTGCTCCGTAGCATCTATTTGATCGTCTTAGTCAGCTGATTCAACATTGAACCTCTTGGAAGGAAAAAAATTAACATACCTGCAATGCTCTTCATCCCGGATAGTTGTAATGTCTCCTCTGCCTCTTCTCCCGCCGCGCCGACTTGCTCCCATATGTGAGAGAAGTTGCCTGCAAAGGCGGGTATCACGTAGTCGCTGCCGGCCAGGTCAAAATCTCCCACTTCATACTCATCATCATACCCAGTATCCTCGGGTTCGTTCGTTGTAGGGTCGATCTCTTTGCTCGTAAACTTGAGCACGTTGGTGAAGGAGCTAGTGGGCATGGAATCTTCACCGCCCGTCTTCTTAAATGCCACATAGACCTTTCCAGGTTCGTCTGTCGGGAGCTTGTCTGCAGGTATAATAAATACTTCCTCGAGTTCCTCCTCATCTGACGGGGTAGCAACCACCGAGACATTTTCCAAAACTGTCGCTGGAAGTGTGTTCTTGACCTCATACTGTAGAACAATGTGTTCTTTGAAGATATGCTTGACAAGAGTCACTACGTACTCCGTTTCGGCTTCGGTAAGCTCAACAACAGGTGATGATTTGAGGAGACCGCCAAATTCTTGCATGTGAGGTATCGACATGAGCTCCTGGACGTATTTCTGGGCTGCCGCAGCAGCTGAGGCTTGTGCTTCAGCTCCGGTCGATGCGGCCTTGGACGGTCCTGTCTTGGGAGGCTTGAGCGAGGGTGTGGAGGCTGTAAGTTTCTTCGTTCGATCCTCTGCATCCGCCTGCTCCCGTGTGACAACAGGGATTTTGCTGATGTCGAAGGGTGCATCAAACGCTGACTTGTCATCTGAGGTGACATACATGACAAGTTGATGCTCAAAGTAAGGGAGTGAGAACATGTTTTCTAGTCACAAGGTTAGCACGCAAAGCAAGTCAGTTTTTTTTGGGTTGGTCGCGCCTACCATTCTTGATGAATCGTTCGCCCAAGTCATCTTCCTCATGCATCAATCTGAGATTGAGTGCCGCACGATCACGAACCTCGTCATCAACATCGTCCAGACATCTTGTGAGGAGAACATCGACACTTCGCTTCACTTCCGGATCCTTTTGCCCAACACCAAATTTAGCCAATGCAGTGACGGCAGCAGCCCGAACAATGGCGTTCTCAAGTACAACTCTGTTGTAAATGTAGCGAATATACTTGGTTGGCTGAGATGTTTTGGGGCCTTCAAGACCGAGAAGATGGAGGATGCGGACAGCCAACTTTGTGAATTCACAGTCCTCAATAAACTCGCAGAGATGAGCAAGAGCGTCCTCCTTCGAGTCGGGGACGAACTTGATCAGGTCAAACATGCTCTCGACTACGGCTCGCTTGAATTCGTAACCGCCTTCGTCACGGAGGATGCCACTGAGGAAAGCTAGCATGCCAGCTTGCTTGCTAGGGAACTTGAGACACAAAGTGCGGATAGCCTCGACGATTGTAATCTTGAACTCATCCGTGATTTCTGACATGAAGCTGGAGATTTGCTTCATTAGCCTATCAACGCTCGCTTCGTTGCCCGTCTTCAGAAGAGTGGTGATAGCGAATGTGGCGATTGATCGGTTGCTGTTTGAGATGAGCGCTTCGATGTCGGGGTTGCAGACATTGACAGCCTGAGGCTTGAAGGAGGCAAAGTTGTGTAGAATTCGCAGAGCAGCAAACTTGGTGACAGCTCTCGGCGACGATAGGAATAGCTGCAGTACATGAACTGCTTGCGTAACCTCTGCGTCTGTCACATCCCTCATGTCGCAGATTGCCTTTGCAGCTTCGAAATTAACCATCTCGCTCTTGTGCCTTAACCATCCATCGAGCAGTTGCATCATAGGTTTTCTTAGTGACTGGTCCTCCTCAGCCAACTGGGCAGCTAACCTCACTAGCATCACGATAGCAGCTGGACTTTTGACAGCTCCAGCAGCGCCGAATTGCTGGACCATCTTAACCAAAGCCATCCTGTCGTGTGATCGCATTTGATATAGCAGACCAATTGCATGGTATTGTGTCATCGTCGAGTTGTTCAAGGGAAGAGAGCCAGAGGAAGAAGAAAACCCAAGCGAGAATCCTCCGGAAGACTTGGTTGAAGCAGCAGCCTCTTGGGTTTCGGACTGCCACCGCCGAACGACATCCTTGGCAATTGGTAGGAGATGGTAAGAGGAAACGAGGGCTGCGGAGGAGACCGAGGGGTTCTTGTCGACGATCGCTGTCTTCATGACTCGCTCGATTGATTGGACGGTGGTCGCCTACATCTGTCAGCTACAAGGAGTGCGAGAGGGAGACGAGTAGACCAACATCGATGATACGACACAGAGCCCTTATCGCATTTGGCCGATATATGGCGTCTGTGCTACCTCCTGTGTCCTTCATAATTGTGCTCGTAACCATAATAATGTCCTCTGCCGAATTGGCAAGCTCCTTGATGACCAGATGAACCATCTGGCGCAAGCTGGCATCTTTGTTCTGGAATAGCTTAGAGATACCGAAGAACAGGGTGGTAGCCTCATTGGTCGGAAACTTCTCCCCTGTGTAGAGGAGGAGAGCTATCTTGGTGAGAAGGATACGACATCGTCGTGGTTGGATCGGGGAGCTGTTGAATAATCGGGCTACAAGCTACGTTAAGCTGTTGTCCAAGTGGGAGAATGAACTTAAGGGGGTTCTTCAATGATGAATTGGAGATACACACCTTCTTGGAATACCTGGGTGCGATCGACTTTGACCAGGCCGAGGTCGGCATCTTCATCTTTCTTGCCGTAGCTCATGATGGCGGCGAGACGGCAGTCCTGAGGCCCGAGAAGGTTGAAGATGTCGTGCTTATCTAGTTGGTGTTCTTCACATTAGGTATTTTAGAGGGTCGGAACAGGTGACAGAATAGGCTACACAGATGCCCCATGTTCATTAGACTAGCTGCCTCTCAAAGCAGCAACGTTGCAAGTCGGTCAGTGGGTCAGGTCACGTGAATGTATACTTGGACTGAACCTTAGTGCTGGGACAACATGCAGCTATACAGTTATGCATATATTCCATAAGTTAGGAACTGTACAGCATCTGGTAAAGTTATTAACTAATCTCTTCTGCCTATCTGCTACCCGGCACCCCTTGTTAATTCCGCATCCGCCCAGTTTTCAACTATTGGTGACATTTTTTCTTCTTTGTATTCGTATTGTGATTCATACTAATGGCCTCTCGGAGCGTTTTTCATAAGCTTGATAGCATTGTCTACATATCCACTAGTGCCACCATATTTCCTCAAAATGGCTGGGATATCGGCAGATATTGACTCCTCTAGACGATGTCTGCCTATGATTCCTGTATTGCGTGTACTTGGTATCCTCAACATTTCCGTTTCGATATCCCAACCACAGTCATGGGCGATCTGCTTCACCCATTCCACCAGCGACGAGTATGCCGATGCTGATTTGCCCTTTTCCTTCGGCGCCGCTGCTCTGAACCTCGCTCCTGACAAATCGTGGCTGCAACATGGTATCATAATAAACGGACAATCAGACATAGTAGCAAGAATGGGTGTCCATGGTGTCAACTCGTCTGCGTGGTTTGAGATGATGAAGGTTCCCCGGGGAAATAGGCCGTCATGGACTCTGTCAGCAACTTCGGCATCATGCACAGCTTGCTGTTGGTAATCCTGTAGAATTCCCGGGAGAAGAACCAGTTGACGAAGACTGGGATCTGTTTCCTTTCCAGAAGCTGGGTCGATCGTATCTGTGAAGTTGTCCCAGGACTTGCGCCTCCGAGCATCGAAACCCCATCCAGGATAGCCCTCTTGGCGTAAAAGATGAACCAGCAGACCATTGCCACATCCAATATCTGCGAAGCCTGGAAATGGGCGATCTTTATACATTTGACCCCATAGTTCAATAAGGAATGCCGCGATTCCCAAGTCCTCAAAACAGTGCTTTGTAGGATCCGTGACCTCGATCCATTCCTTGATAAGTTTCCGTGCATACTTCTTCTTAAGCCTTGTATAAGTTGACTGGACAGCAGCTTGAGGAATGATAGTATCATGTTGAACTCGCTTCACATATCCCGATTTGGCTCCTTCGCCGTGCTTATGTAGTGTAGATAACAGATGAAGACCAGTCCTCACCAACTTTAGAGTCGAACCATAATCGTCATAAAAGTCATAGTGAATCGAAACAGTGCCTTCGCTATTCTTTAGATCCCATTCATGAAGAAATGCGAGAGCTTTCACCTTGGGATGATAGAATGGCATATTGGAGTGGGAAGAGACATGAGGTTTATAGACGACCATTGAGCAAGAGGACTCCGTCTCACCTGTCTCACCTGTCCCACCTCTGTGATACGTCAAACATGTTTGGTCTAAAGGTGGATCTCTCTGAGGGTTCCTGGGTATCAGTCTTCGAACTAGGAATTTGTCTAGATGAAAGCCCGTGAATTGGATAATGATCGGTTTGGGGGTTGACACGTCAACTTCCACATCCTGCGTGAGATCCTGCGTATAATCTTGCTCGAATAAGATATCTGCACGGAAGAGCCAAGAAGAGTTAACATTTGGATTGCGAATGAGATTATTCATGACCTTGAAGAAATCTCCTCGGTCGAATGAACATTTCTTCCGGAAAAGTGGCGTCCATGAGGTCCCTGATGCATCTGTAATGAGACTCGGAGAGCCCTCTGGGAATGGCTCTGGCTCAGAACTCATATCAAAGGAAGTATCCGCTCTGCTATGATTGCCTTGCAGTGTGATGCATGAGTCTTACTCTGCCCTAGAGGCACAAAAGAAGTTTGATAAAGCGAATGGTGGACATAAGAGGTCCGAGGATGATAATTGTTAGCGCGGCGCTAGGCACATGTACTGGCAGGGGGTTTTATATGGTGGTATTCTAGGTTCTAGACTACCTACTTGCCTACATGTACTGACCAAGCGTCGATGTCATAACAAAGCTGAGGAATCCGATCAATTGACGGATCAACATCAACTTACTATATAATTTTTATGGCATTGTTGCCAGTTAGGCTATGTTCTTGTTTTCGCCGACAGGGGGAGGAGTCAAATAATACTGTGTCAGAGCTGTTCTAGCCACGAGGACCCTGTTGTTAAGGCTGGACTGGCAGTCTAGAAGTTAGTAGAGCGACCCCACAACCTGCTCAGCGGTATAGTACTTATATTGATAATTATTCAGCTTAGTCATTATGGAAGATGAAAACAAATAGCAAGAGCAATTCATTTACACTTTGATTTAACTGTTTAAACGATTGATACATAACCCTATTTCTTATCAATCAGTGATGCCAGTCACTTTTGCAGCAGAAGAAATCTAGGTAGGTATACCGTACTATTCGGCTATCGGTCTATGTCTCTACCAATTACTCTCTACCTGCTAACTGTTTAACAGCTGCGGTCGCTATATCGATAATGTTCAGAAAAGACCTTGATAGACTGGCTAACCTGAGTCTTGCGCTTTTCTATAAGAAGACCTTTAGGTTAAGCTCAAGAACGCTCACGGGATATCTGCAATTTTAGGGTTAGGATTTCATTCTTAAAGGACGTCCTGGCAGTAACTAACCTGATTTCAAACTTTTCAAGTACTTCCGGATGCAGTACGCCGATCTCTCCAATCCGTCGACTTTCGCCCCCCTCTTTCTTTCCAAGGTACACACCAGCTGCGCGTCCTGGGAAGAAAGTCGAATCGGAGATCTCTTGGATGAAGTAGTCCTGCACACGCAGCATGAGGAAGATTCTATCCAACAGTCCGTGGACCATCTCAAATCCACTTGTTTTGCCACAATAAGCCGCGGCCCAGTGTCTCTCGTTTCTGGCCTGTCAGCCTCAGTTAGCATTCTTATACCGTCTACTGCTGGAGGCAGCCGATGCTACTTACACGGCGTTCGAGCGAATCATCCTTCAACACAATATCCGATGTCTCGAATATTTTCAAAGGAAGTCGAACGGATTTGTTGTCGCGGATAGTTTTAAGTAGGCCAGGCAGGAGCGATGTGCGCACAACCTGATACTCGACCGTCTTAGGATTTGCAAGCTTTACGACTGTCGTACCATCGTCATGCCTATTCAACCAGGCAAAATTCTCGTCGTGGGAGCAGAGTATGAGCGGCATCACCTCGAGCCAGCCGGCCATGGCGCACTCTAGCCGTACGATGTCGCCGAGCTTATTTATAGGTAGGGGTTTGCCAATTGTGGATGACTTGGTCGGCAGTGACCGTGGCAGCTTGTTAAAGCCATAACCTACGGCAACGTCTTCCATCTATAGTTTCAATTAGCACTGATTTCTTTAGACTTGGTTCCAAAACTGTAAGTCTTACTACATCGCAAGCATGTAACACATCTGGGCGTGTTGGTGGGATGAAGACTTCGATCTTAGATCCAAGAGGGCGAGACGTATACGCCATTCTTTCTAAGAGCTGGCAGATGGATTCCGGGGACTCTTTAAGCCCACAGCATCCGTTTATGTAGTCTACGTCTACCTCCATTCTGACCGGCGTGAGATTGGGTGTGACCCTCTTCGTTCCATCCGCCTCTTTGATCAGCACGGGTTCGATTGTGAAGGGCTCGGGAGTATATTGCGAGAACATCGTCACCATGGTGTTGCAGATAATTTCGAGTTTGGTTCGGTCGGTGGCGGTGAGCTCGATGAAGACATTTGTCGTACCCAATGTAATCTTCGAGTGGTTACCATTAATGATCGGTGGCAGGGAGCAAACAACCTGTTTCGAATCGTAAATAACAGGGTATTCAGGTTTGTCACGGATTATGTGCAGATATCGGCTTAGGTGCTTGTCTATTTAAACTAGTCAGTATACAGAAGCCAGGACAGCTGGTTGAAGGAAGAACTTGCCGCCTTCCAAGTGTGCCATCAGCTCATGGCCATCAAATTCCTTTTGCTCGTTTAGGGGCGCAAATCGAATATTCTCTGGTCGGCGGGCTTCATATGTGAAGGGTCCCTGTAGCGTATCCAGATCGTGAGTTCCAATCGCAACTAGAGTCCTTTGGCGGGCCAGATTCTGATGGAGTTTGTCTTGAAGGCCGATGAATGAGGCGTATGAAGCTTCAGTGAACTTGATGCCACGAAGAATGGCCCCCGAGATAAAGGGTCGCACGTTGGCCGTCTCTTTCGCTACGACGATACATTCCATGCGATCCTCGGGAATATCTAGTACACGGTATGTCGGAGCTGACTCTTTACCGCGAAAAATGTTTAAACTGCGGGCGAGGCCTTCGAAGCACAGAAGGTCGCTTCGGTTGGCGGGCACCTCGATTTTCAACTCAGGTCTCTCATCGGCAGGTCTTGATGGGTCATCTTCCGTGTCTTCGTCAAGCTCTATGCCGTAGTCGAAGCAGAGGGCTTGAAATTCGTCGGTTGTGAACCTACAGGGTCGATTAATTCATTACGTACCAGGGAAACAGCTAGCTGTCTTACCGCTGGCCCAACGCCACGAAGAAGTCTTCTTTGTCTACGCCGATGGTGGGCATTTTGACTGTTCGTGAAGTGCAAAGTCCTGTTTGAGTCACAATCCGCAGTACGGGGAAAAGGTTCAGAATTATTACGGTACCTAAAGTCTACATGCCACAAAGTCGACCCCACCATGGAGATAGGCCCTACCCTGGAGAGCGGCTGGAGGGACCTAGATCGGCACCTCTGTTTTTTAGCTGTTCTGGGCATTGTTTGCCCCTCCTTCCCTAGCCTTTTCCTTTAGTGGGGCCAATCCCCTGCCTGCCTCTGCCAAGCGCCACACCTTGACACCTTCCACCACGGCACAGTACCTAGGTACCTACCTTACCAACAACAATACCCACCTGCACCCTCCCTTGAAGGTCCCACACCCACTTTCCCATTGCGGTGGCCACTGATCATTCTACAAAAGCCGTTGCCCACCGTCACACTCTGCCCTCCCTCCTGACTACAACAACAGCATCATCACAACCAGCACTTCCAGCCTCAACATCTGTTTCTGCATACGCAAAACACAGCCAACTTCGTTCTTTTCCACCGCCACGCAGATACTATCCATCGACTTCCATCAATAGTTCAGCGAGACAGTAGTCGGTCGCTCTTCTTCCCACTCACCCCCCACCAGAAACCCTTTTCCCCAGGTCACCCCAGAAAACTCGAGTTTATGTCCATCGAAAATCTCAAGTCCTACGGTACGGCTTCTCATTACCTTTGCTATCGCATCACGTCCTCGAAGCAGCATCCTGTAGCCCGCCAACCGCTTGCACAATCCCTTATCGCGCGAGGGCATCCTTGTTACCCCTCTATCTCACCATGTACTACTAAAGATGACCTACTAACCCACATCTCTCTATAGACCCCTTCGCCGAAGCCGACGAAACGCCTGGCGAATCCAAGCAGTCGCAGAATTACATCCATATTCGTATCCAACGTACGTTCTACCTACTTTCTTGCCCTGTCGATAAAATCGCTCAAGGCATGCACTCGCGTACACACATCTTCGCGCATCGCCTGGAAAAAGTTCCCAGCTCATCCCAAGGCCCACATCATCTCCCCCACATGCATCGCGTACTGGGTTATTGTGCTGACCTCCTTTCTCCGCCAACAGAGCGAAATGGACGTAAGACCCTGACCACCGTTCAGGGTTTGCCTAAGAAATTCGATCGCAAGAAGATTCTCAAGGTCATCAAGAAGAAGTTTGGTATGTTGCACTTGTTCGATTTCATGGTAAAAGCCAAGAAGGCTAACTAGCTTTCCCTACAGCCTGCAATGGCACTATCGTCAACGACTCGGAAATGGGCGAGGTGATTCAGTTGCAGGGTGATCAGCGCAACGATGTGCAGCAGTTCCTCGTCGACAAAGTAGAGGGCCTAGAGCTTGATCCCAAGACCATCAAAGTCCACGGTTTCTAAGCTGACCATGTCCTAACGACCTCCGTTATACCGGTCCCTTCGATCATATACGGACTGTGTCACGGAATGGACTAGCTCACTATCTGCGGTGTCTGATGTGACGTAGGTGGCAATACAGCACCGCAAGCTGTCCATCCCTTTAGTGGACAGGCTTCCTTTGGTCGAGGCGTTATACGGAATGGTCCGGGCATGATACCCTTTTCTTAAGCTACTGGTGGATTCTGTTTAGATGAGAGAGAAATCGTCGTCAGAGAGTAATATCTGTCGTGCGACTGGCCTGGTGCGGTACGATGAGAGACATGATCTGCCTGGAACCTAGCCTTTCGTTACCGATTCTGGAAGCATGGTTATTGATTCAGCAATCGGAGATTTTACCAGAACTATGCATTCGAGTCTCCTTGCTATCGTGACTGCGTGATCTCCTCCCATGTAGTCGGCAGCTTCGACGATATCCTCATCGGTGTTTTTTCATGATCGTATACTAGAAGAATGCTACAACTGAGGCCACATGAAAAGTTTCATGAACATTTAACGTAGTATAACTAGTAGGCAAGGTATCGTGATAAAACCGCTCTGCCTGCATTGGAAAAAATCTAGGAATTATTGTACCTAGGTGACCACTTCGTGCATCATATGATGTGGGGATCGCAAAACTTCATAATAGCCGACTGCGCATCTTTTACTTCAATCAAAACATTACATGCCTTTCCTCAATTCTCACTGTGTATAAAATCCAACACAGCTTCGATACCAAGTTTTGCACCCACGAGAACTCTTCAAACCGAGTCTCAGCCCGAATTTTCAATATCGTCACCTCTTTCTACACTTGCGCAGATCTGGTTTATATCTACCTGTGTAGAGAACCAATTTTTTTTTCTCAAGCTTTTGGGGCGGGCTTGGGAACAGGAACACGATGAAAGGATCGCCAGCACGACCGCTACCGCCTCCGCCTCGAAGCTTCTCGCAAAGGAAAGAGCGCATCCTCGAGCTGCTCGCCGTTCCGGATGCCGAGTACAGCGACGCGTCGCCCAAGGGCTCGGTCGACGAGGGGATTCGGGAGTTGATCGGGGAGATCAATGTCCTGGAGGGATACGTGACGACAAGTAGCTGCGCGGGACGCGTTAGTGTTTTTGTCGAGGGGCGGAAGGCTGGGGATTATGAAGGTGAGAAGGATGTGGGAGAGGAGGAGGGAAATGCGGACGGGGCGAGGCGTGCTACGCTTGCTGCTGTTGGCGGTAAAGGAGGTGGTGGTGCTTGGTTGTTTGTCTCGCATGATCCTGTGGTGGTTGATGAGGGTGGTGAGAGGAGGCGAGGCGAAGACGTGAAGAGATTGTTGGGACTATATGGTTCAATGGAGTCTGAGGAGGTCCTGGGAGATATGGGAAAGACTTCGAGTTCTTCGAAAGATACGAGACTTGTTCATTTCAAGTTTGAGCCGATGGTATGGTTGCCCCTGATCCTTCTGACGATGGACTGCCTAACCCTTATAAAAATCACATATCATGGTACTATGAACGTGATACTTATTTATACTAAAAACGTCCATCCAGATCCTACATGTCCTCACAGCATCGCTAGAACACGCCCAACTCCTGCTGCGCTGCGGGTTACAAGCCGGATTCCGCGAAAGCGGCGCCATCAACCTCCTCCCCTCCTCCTCCTCCTCATCAACAACAAGCACAGCTGAAGTGGCGACAGCAACGCCCATCGTGGCCATTCGCTCAATGGGGCTTTCACTCGAGTCATTGATCGGCGTCCAAGAAAACGGCCGAACGAAATGTACTGTCTCGGAGGACTATTTGTATAGTCTGCTACGGATTGCCAACGAGAGATTCGAGGAGAATAGGAAGAGGATTGAACGATTCCGCACGGCGGTTTTGGATGCGAGTTACCCGTCCAAGAAGGATGGAACTGAATGGGAAGATGCGAAGGCTAGACGCGAGAGGAAGAGGGCTGAGGGACTTCGAAGGAAGGCTGAACTTCAGGGGCAGAGCGGAAAGAGTGAGGGGGAGGTTGAGGTTGGGGATGTAGACTTAGATTTCCCTGTGAATACAGACTTTACGTGATCATCGGCGTATTTCTTATGAGAGAAAAACAAGCTTGTTGTACAACAAAGCGAAATGTCAAGCCTTGTGTGAAACATGTAGGAATGTGTCGTCTATACAGCTAGCTCTTTTGCTCTCAACGCTCCATGCTATAATATTACAGTAAGAGGACATGAGCTGTGTGTCCGCTCACAAGTCGAGTTGATCCATTGCCGGTCTGGGTTCCCGGCTTCGCGAAGAAGTATTTGTCTCCTCCATCCACCAAACCAAGCGTCTGAGTCTAACCTCGGGGACATCCTCGGGCCAGTGATTTTAATCGGTTGACGAGGTGAAGTGATCAAGCAAGAGAAACTATTTCGAGGTTTTTTTCCCGTTCCCATCCCTCATCGCACAACCTTATCAACCCAGCTCTTCTCAAGCTTCCGCACCTCCTCCTTGAAAGCCTCAACCTCCTGCCAGCAGTTCAGCGGCCTTCGATCATTTTCGAGGAGACATTTGACGACATCGCCGCGGGCCTTTTCCACAGTCTCGGGTAAGGGGCGGAGCTGTTTCCGCTTGTCGAGGCGCGCGCGCAGGGCCTCGACCTCGGCCGACACCTTCTGTCCGTCGACTTGCGATTGAGAGGCGTCTTTCTCGGTCACCTCGGATGCTTTCTCGCGCGCGGCTTTTAATGCTGCGCTCTCTTGGGCTGAGAGTTTCTTTAATTCTTCGGATACGCGGGCTTGGATTGCGAGCTCGAGGTTTTGCGCGCGGGAGAAATCTGACTGTGATGGGGAGAGCAATGTTAGTTGGGGCTTTGAAGTCTTTAGATATGGAGATTGTAGGTATGTAAGAGGTGGATTGATGCTTTGAGACATGTCGTGTGGACGAGAGCTTACCTCGCGGTTCGATTGTAGAGAGTCGGCGACATCTGAGGATAGGCCTACGGGGGAGGACCTAGAACGAGGCATGTCAGTGAGCGCTTGCGGTTTTTGGTGAACGAGAACCACAGGATCAAGTTACTTACGCCTTCCACGTATGGCCGTCCGCGGCGGGCTTAGACGAGCTCGAGCCCATGGTGTTCGGCTGTCAATTGCTGTTTGAGATTGCTGCGTGTAGCTTGAAAGCAAGCTGTTGCGAGCACTACAGCCGGCCGGCCAATTCGAGGTAAATATTTCCGACCCCGGGTTGGCCCGAAAATGTCTACAGTGCCGTTTTAGTCCTCCCGTACACATTTAACACGGTGGACTGGTGCGACGTCAGTGGAATTGGCGCGTGCTTCAAGTTCAAGATTTTAGATGTTGCAATACTAAACATCTTCATTCTTATTCTTATTACTATTTATTGCAAAGTTCAATCAATTACGAGATTTCCTCCTAGATCCTGTGTGTTCTCTTCATTACCCATATCCAAAACCCTCATTTCCCCCATATCTTTTCTTTTTATTCAATCTAACCCCAGCCGACCTCTTGATTAAATCCACATCTGTATCGTATTAAAAACCTCTTTCTCGAATACCAATTCATCATTTTTAAATTCTATAAATCATGCGCGCAGAGATGCAATCTATCTAGAGAAAGTGACTCGAGCCCTTGATGTCTGGTGTTTCTGACGAGCATCTTAGCTGCAGAATAACTTAGTCGGCAAGAGCAGGTTTATTGACCTACTACTAGTGTAATAGGTCATGTACCGCCTTTATTCAAGTCAGTAACCGCAGACTATGGCCATCGCCAGGCTGGATGTAAGACCGGTATCTGCTCTCTCTTGGCCCGACGATGAACGCAAGTCTGGTGGTACCGTACCGGTTATTGGCGGCGCGGTTGAGTTGGACGAACTAGTCAAGATGGGCACTGTACTCAAAGGTAGTAGTTGCTTGGGTACTCCAGGAACAGTAGAGTTGACTGGCTTCTTGGGATCGCCTTCAGGCCCGCCAGCATAAAATGAGCGGAAGCTGATGACCAGGAAGATGACGCAGATGACGAAGAAGACGACGGTCCCCGGCGTTACTGTCCCTTCCCAACGGCGTCCTCTTTGCGGACAGTTGAATAAGGGGAGTATGGGTTGTGCGCAAAGCGCTGCGAGAGTATCCTCCATCATTGTGTGGTTAGAAGAGTGTCGAGGTCGTAAATACGCGATTCTTGTCTCAGTCGGTTGTAGGAAACTAAGATGCTCGAAAACGTAGTGGAACTTCTAGTAACTGCTGAAGAAGGAATTGAATGTGAGACAGCCAGCCTTTTATCATTCCTTATATAACTGTACATTGGGGAAACTTTGTTTTGGAACGTGACTCTTCCGTATGTAAATTTCGAGCTGTTTTAGGCAGATGCACTATGATTCCTCCTGGTGACCAACTATATAGGTTAAGGAACAAGCTGCTGACCTTTTAACCTCTAACTCTAAGCGGCACGCGTGTTTCTGGTTCTTCGTGAAGCCCTGCCATGTATAAATCGTATCATTTACGAGCGAATGCACTTCCTTTGGCTACCTAAAATATAGCGCGCGTACCAGATAATTCATACGTGAAAGCCGCATGGTCCTTTCTAAGGATGTGACTCTTTCAAAAAGTTAGTTCCTGAGTCACCCGAAACTGTCATTCGCTAACTTTCGGTAAGTAGCTATTGCGATTTCACAAGTACGCGCTAGAAGAGCCGATATGTGTAGAAGGGGGTTATTTGGACATCGTATTATGTAACAACACATTATCACGTCTTTTACTTATTATGGGTATCGTTTCATACTAACGCTAAGGCTTGTTTAATAGTTCGCAACCTTGTAATGTCATGAAGTTTGTCAGCCTGAGTGTGGCTAGAAATAGATTGATAGGAGTAAATATGTTGATATAACGTCAGACGATATAATCGCATTAATGGATAGCTTCTATATTTTATAAAAGTAGAGTTATTCCATTTTTGTCCGTGCCATATCAGTTGTACGGGATATTCGTACTTTGAGCTAACTTAGCCGTTTCTCTACAAAATAAAGTAGAACAAAACAAGGGGGAAATGCTATTTGGGAGAAAACACCAATTAGCGGAATAGCATAAAAGGTCCTTCTACATTTGTCTTTTAATAGTGGCCAGAACTGGTGAAAGTGAGGTGGGGGTGTTGTGTATGGGAGTATTGAATGTGGTTGGCCGAGAGGGAGGTGAAATATAGTACAGATTTCGAGGCGATGGTGTCTAGTGCGTCCAGTATGACAAAAATTTCCAGCCCTATTGCTAGGTTTGGCCGATGGCATGGGAAAGAGTTCTTAATATACTCCTTAATCATCAACGTCCATCGAGAAACATCCCACATGTGGCGAGAAAGTGAGATTAATATCCTGGGTACCTTCGGCCAAGAAAGTGCTGTCTTCCTCTGTGCTGGCAGGCTCTTGGTTAAAGACATCCACAGCGGCGCCTGAGATACGCTTCTCCCGCAATGCTCGTATAACTGTGCTCGTTTGCCTGACACCTCTAACCCCCCTAACTGAGATATATTAATTATGATTACTTTGGGTCGTATGACGGCAAGCTTGGCTACATCGATCAAACTTGGCCTGTCTTTGTTGAATGTATAGGAAATAAAGAGTATGGTAACTGATCTAGCCGCTTCTTTGAATCCAACACGGTTACGGGATGGTCCGCTCTCGTTACCAGTAATAGGTGTCTGGGCAGCAGTCGTTTTTCACTCGACAATTAGCACCTTCATGCCTAAGCCTCTACAGAGAATTTCCAGACGTTTGCCTTGTAATCAATGTGGCCATGACCAATGATCTTCACGACCTCCTCGAGAGATAATGGTGCATGTTCATTAGCAGTTTGCATCTTGTATGCAATGCTACGTTGTCGTTTTCATGAATTCTTGCCATCTTCATCCACACCTCGGATACTATTGTGGAGCATGACAGCTTTGAGTCTCGCCGCAAAATACTCGAGATATGTCAGCCGGGAGACCGCCGAAAGCCTCGTACCAACTTACCAGGCTTAGGGCATGCTCGGAGGCTGCCGGAGACGTTGACCCTGGGCATTTAACTACCTTTATACCATGTTGACGACATTTTTCGACGTCAATGTAATTTGTGCCGGCGGTGGGCGTAATCACGCATTTTCTTGATGGTCAGGTGAGTCGCGCGTACGTATTGTCTAGGGATACACGTATAGGTGAAGCGCGTCGCCTAAGCTCTCAGATGTGATTAGTGCTTGAGCCGTGATGATGATGCTGGCACACTGTATACGGTTCCATATATCATCTGCCTTAGAGATGCGGTGATACGAAATGAGCTCATGCGACCGAGGGGTTGTGTCGACATCATCGATTGCTAGGTGCACTTCTTCGAGCACGACAATAACCTCGTGCATTAGAGAGGGCAGTTGCTTTGGTACTCTGAGCGCATCCATTGTTACGGCGTCGCAGAATATAACGGCAGACAGAGGTGAAAAGGGAAGTACAAATCCATGTGCCAGTGAATCATCCACGGCCAAGTCTAGTGCTTAGAATACGTAAAATGATGACAAGACATCTCATTGATGCATCGATACGAATATACGTAGGTCTATCTCTAAGGGTACAGTCTGGGAATTCGAGACTTACCTCTATTAAGGGAGAGAAGTTATCCTTGTTGCCACCGAAGCCTCCGGGGCGCCTCTCACAGTCGTTGGATCACGTCGTAGGACTGCAATAATTAGTATCTCATTCGGTAACCTATATGCAGGTGATCCTGGTAGGTTCCCCAATAATAACACTTATAGCTACTACGGCAGTAAATAACGATAAAACCCTTAAAACTCGATTTTAGTAGTTAGTAATTACTTGGAAGGAATTAGCGCTAACATAGTATAGTACGTAAGCTTAAAATATTTATATAAAAGTATATAAAATATAAGTGTAAGAAAGTTATTATTAGTTTTGTATTAGTAGTTTATACTTGCTAAAAAAAAAAATATTTTTAGTAAAAAGTAATTTTATATAGAGATAATTATTTAGTTAAGATTTTTTTGTTTTATATTTTTAATAAGCTTTTTTAGTGCTATATTCGATACTATATTTTTAAAATTAAACTGTTTATTATAACTGTTAGCTTCGTGATTACTTCGTACGGCTGCTTTTGATTTCTATACAGAAAAAAACTTTCTAATAATTACAAACTTTTGCTTTAATTTATTTATACTTTCTATTATAAGTTTTAATAATTTTTATAATTTTATTAAGTTTTTATTTTTAAGCTTTATATTAATAGTTAAATATAGCAAATTATAATACTATACGAAAAAAAATTCTTTGTTATTTTTTTTCGTACAATTAAGCTTATAACTAAATAAAACGTTTTAATATTAACAATATATTTTATTTAGTAAATATTTATTAATATTAACATTATAAATAAACGGTTTAATTTTAACTAATAAATTAATATTTACTAATAATTTTTATTAAAATATAATTATTAAATTTAGCGTAAAATAGTTTTTATACAGCTTATTAAATATAAAATTAGCTTAGTTTATTTAGTTTTAAATTTTATACATGTTTTATTTTCGTACGAAAAATTTAATTTCTACATAAATAATTAATATATAAACTATTAAAAAAGTAATTTTATATACTAAGTTATATTAAATCTATAATTATTAAGCTTTTATATACTTAAATACTATTTTTATACGTTAGTTATAATTAATATAATAATATAAAATATTTATAATTTATTTTACTAAACAAAATTTTAAAAATTATTTTTATTATTATTTAATTTAAGTATTATTTATACTGTAGCTATAATAAAAACAATCGTTAAATTAAACAAAAAATCTATTTTTATTAGTATATTTTTTATATATAAGAACTTAATACGCTATTATAAATAAAAAGACTTTTTTTTTTTTATTAGCTTAAATAATATAAAAAATATAGTTTAGTTTTTATATAACTTAAAAATATTGTTTTAATATTAAAATTAAAATATTTTTATAATAACTAATATAGTACTAAACTATATATTAAGAATATTTATTAATACTGTTATAAATATAAATATTTTATTTTTTAAGTTTATTATAGTTATTAATATTTAATATTTAGTTAAGTCCGTATATAATAAAAAAAAAATTTTTAACGTTATTACTAAAAATATTAAAACTTTATTTCTGAACAAAATTTTTTATAAACTTTAAACAGAACTTTTTTAAATAAAAATTAGCTCTAGCTTTATATAAATAATTAATAACGCTTATTATAAAAACTGTTTTTTTTACTTTTTAGTATAATTATATAAATAACTTTATTTAAGCTTAATTAACTTTATAGATTTAATAAACTTTTTAATTAAAAAGCTTAGTATTAAATAATTTATTATTTTTTTACTTTAAAAATATAAACATAACATTTTAAACTAAATTATAATTATATTGTTTATAATTATCGCTTAATAATTTAATAACTTTTTATATAAAGCTTTTAAATAATAATAACATTATTATTATTAAGCTAATAAAAAAAAAAAAAAAATTTTTTTAATTTAAATATAACTATAATATTTTATTATATGTTTTATTATAAGCTTTAAGCTTAAATTTAACGTTATAAAGTAGCTAAATTTAGTTTCTAGCTATATTAAGCATAAAAAAAAAATTTACTTTTAAGAAAAATTTTATATTATTTAAAATTAAATTTAATTATAGTATTAATTTAAATCGTATAATAAACATATTATTGTTTTTATAAAAAGTAAAAAAAAAATATATAAAAAAAAAAAAAAACAAAAAAAAAAGCTAAAAAAAAAAAACTAAAAAAAAAAAAAAATTTTAGCTTATTTTATTAGAAATTATATAAAAATAAATATATCTGTACGTAAATTTTACTATAATATTAATTTTTTTTAATTTTTATATATTATAATTATTATTAGTAAATATTATTTTAAATATTAATTATTTTATTTTTATAATAATTACTGCTTATATAAATTATATAATTAATTAGTTAATGTTTATTTATATTTACAGGTTTTTTTTTATTTTTTATACTTTAACATTTATTACTATATAATTATATTTTTTATTTTTATATTAACTGATTTTATAATAGTATATATATTTTTTTACTTTTTAATTTATAATTTTTTACTTATTTTTATTTTAAAAACTTAAGTTTTAACTTATTTAGTTTATTTAAAATATCTAAAATGTTTTAAACGTTTATAATATATATATAGTTTTTTTATACTTTTTATAATTTACTATATAATATTACTTACTTGTTTTAGCTTTATTATAAAATTATAAAAATAAAAAAAGTTCACTAGCTTAATACTAGTAATAATATAGCTAAAAAAATTATTTAGCTTGTTTATATTTTTATATATATTTATTTTTATTATTTTTTTTTATTTTATATTTATAATAAATAATTTTATTTTTTTTATAAATATTTAACTATATAATAAGCAGACTTTTTAACTTGCTTATTTATTATTAACTATTTAAATATAACGTTTTATATTTATTTATATATAAAAAATAGTTAGATTATTATGCTTTTTTTTCTTAAAATTATAATAAAACTATATAGTTTGTTTTAATATATTATTATTATTTACTTAATTATATAACTTCTTATTATTTGCTAAAAAAAATAAATTAAAAAGTTTTTATTATAAGCTATTATAAATTATATATAAATATAATATTAATTTGTACTTATAACTATATTATTTTTATTTTATATTAATAATGTTAAATAAAAATACGATTATTATTAAATAATAATTTTTAATTAATACTTTATTATATAATAATATTATATAAACTTTAAAAAAACTATTATATAAACTATAAATAATAAAATAAAAACAAGCTATATAGTTTTTATATTAAGTTTAAATAATAAAGTTATAAAAAAACGCAGTAAATTAAAATATTAAAGCTATATAAATAACTAAACTTATCTTACGATATAAAAAAATATTAAATTATTTTTTGCTTATTTATACGCTTAAAGTTAAGCTAAACATTAAAACTATATAAATAATATTAAAACTAAGAAAAAAGCGCGCGATTTTATTATTAAAACTAAGTACTAAAACTATATGGATAATATTAAAACTAGAAAAAAAGCGCGCGATTTTATTATTAAAACTAAGCATTAAAGCTGTATAAATAATATTAAAACTAAAAAAAAAACGCGCGATCCTATTATTAAAACTAAGCATTAAAGCTATATAAATAATATTAAAACTAAAAAAAAAGCGCATGATTTTATTATTAAACTTAAGTACTAAAACTATACGTTTAATATTAAAACTAAAAAAAAATACGTAGTTTTATTATTAAACTTAAAAATTAAAACTGTATGTTTAATATTAAAACAAGTAAAAAAATACGCGGTTTTATTATTAAATTTAAAAACTAAAGTTATATAGTTAATATTAAGTTAAATAATATTATTATTAAAAATATAAATAAAAACAATATTATTATACTTTATTTAAACAAAAAAAAAAAAAAAAAAAAAAAAAAAAGATAAAAATAATAAAATATTAACTAGTTTTTAAAGTTTTATATATATTATCTAGCTTTAAAAGATAATAATTAAAAGTTTAAGTTAAGAAATAAAAGCTAGATTTAATTAAAAGTATAAAAGTTATTACTAGCTATATAAAAAAAAAAAAAAAAAAAAAAAAAAAAACACTTAATAATCTTTATATTATAGCTAATATTTAGTTTTATTCGCTTATTAAAACACTTGTATAAATATAGCTTATAACTTAACTATTATTTTAAATATTAAGTTTAAAAAAAAGTAAGCAATTATTAAGTATAAAAAAAAGTTTTTGCTAACTTAATTATTATACTAGTATTATATTTTTATTTTATAGCTTTACTACTATTATATAACTAAACTCTTTTATTAAATCTTTTTTTTCTATTTTTTTTTTCTTTTTTTTTATTTTCTTTTTTCTTTTTATTTTCTTTATTTTCTTTATTTTTCTATAACGTACAAAATTATTCTAACAGTTTCTTTTTCTGCTTTTTTAAAAGCGTAATAATAATATTAAAAAGCTCGTTATTATCTAACAAAATAAACAAACTGTTATAAAAGCTTAATTAAATAAGCAGCATATAGTATTAATTAACTTTAAAAAATAAAGTAAAAATTAATTTTTTTGCTTTAAAATATTAAAACCGTATAAAATTATTTTTTTTTGCTTAATTTTTCGCTTATATTTAATTTTTAGCTTTTATTTAATTATTAAAGCTAAATTAAAAATAAAACTATTATTATACGATATATTATTAAAAAATAAGCTATTATTATTAAAATTAATTTTTTATATACTTTTATATATAATAAAAATACTTTTATATTATACGCTTTATTATATTAAACTTTTAAAACAATTTTTTTATAACGTACAAATATTTTTTAAACATTTCGTTTTTTTAAAAAAATTAATAAACTTTTTATTATTAAACTTAATAAAAAAGTCGACTTTAAAAAGTTTAACTTTTAAAAAATCTGCAGTTTATACAAAGTTATATTTTTTTAATCGTTTTTACTAGTTTTTAATACTATAAATACATTATTTTTTAATTAAACTATAATAAATAGTTAATATTTATTTACTACTATAAATATACATAAAAATTTTAATAATATTAGTTTAATTTAATAACTATTTTACTAAATAAACATAAATAGTAAAAACGTAATATAATATACTAATATTAGCTAACTAAATCTTTTTAATTAATTATTTTATAATATAATTAGCTATATAAACTATTTTAAAAAAAATAGTAATAGTAAAAAAGTTAGTAGCTAAAATTGTAAGCTTAATTATTTCGTATAAAATATTTTTTTGTTTAATTTAAAATATTAAAAACGGAAAAGCTAATTAATATAAAATTATAATATATAAGTCTGCTTTTATATAAAAAATTTTAAACTTTTAAAAAAGTTTTTAAGTTCTAATATTTAAATAAAAAAATAAAGTATTAAAAGTAAAAGTCTTTTTATTATTATTAAAAATAAAAGCTTTAATAGTATAGCTTTTTATATAGAAAACAAAAAAAATACTATAATAAAAATAAAACTTAAAGCTTTTAGTTTTTATAGCTTAATAAAAAGCATTAAAAACATTTAGTTTAAAATAATTATTAACTATTAAATAGTTTATATAGAAATAAAAAGATAAATATTTTTATAATAAAAAAAAATATAGAGTTTATATAAAAACACTATAATAGATTATAAAAAAAGAAAAATTTTTTTTTTTTTTAATGCGGCTATTATATTAAAATTTTAGTACGGTTTTTATATATAAATATTTAAGTTTTTTTTATTTTATTTATACTACTTTTTATATAAATCTAATAACTACTTTTTATTTAATTACAGAAAATAAATAATATTTATAAAAACATTTTATATAGCAGTAAAAATAAAATATAGTTAATTATAGTAAATTATAATAAATTATAGTTATTATAAAAATAATTAATATAAATAATATATAAATATATTTTATATAGTTATAATTATTATAACAATTATAACTATAACTATAATAATTATAATTATTATTTATATAAACTATATGTTTAAATTACTTAATATTTATTTATAATTACTTTTATTTATTTTTTTATATTTTAATATTTATTTTTATATAGTTATATTTTATACTTTTTATACTTTTTAACTAATATTTTTTTATACACTTTTTATTTTTATATTAACTAACTTTATAATAATATATATATTTTTCTACTTTTCAATTTATAATTTTTTACTTATTCTTATTTTAAAAATCTAAGTTTTAGCTTATCCAGCTCGTTTAATTTATTTTAAGCGTTTATAATATATGTATTATTTTTTTATATTTTTTATAACTTACTATATAATATTACTTATTTGTTTTAGCTTTACTATAATTAATAAAAAGCGATATAAATTTATAATTATAATAATAATTACTATAAGCTTTAAAAAGTTATAAGCTTTATATTTATTTTTATACGTACTTATTTTTATTATCTTTTTTTATTTTATATTTACAGTAAATAATATTGCTTTTTTTATAAATACTTAACTGTATAACAAGCGGTTTTTTTACTTAAAAACTTAAACTACACTTATAATAATATTATATTTAAAATACGCTTATATGTTTAAAATAACTAGGTTATTATACCGTTTTTTATTAATACTGCTTTTAAAATATATAATTTATACTAATATTTTATTATTTATATACTGCTTATTCAACTTTTTATAATACTTTATAAAAAAACTAATTAAAAACAGGTTATTATTAGCTACCGCGTTTTTTATATTAATACTATACTTATTTATATTTATAACTATACGTTTTTTACTTTATATTAATAATACTAGCGTAAAATATGAACTATAAAAAATTGTAAACTATAACTTTTTTTTTTATATATACAACTTTTTAATAATCTTTAAAAAAATCAGTATATAAATTATAAGTAATTAAATAAAAGTAATAAATATAAGTTCTAATATAATAAAGCTAAAAAAAACGTATTAAATTAAAATATTAAAGCTATATAAACAACTAAACTTGCTTTATAATATAAAAAAATATTAAATACTTTTTTGTTTGCTTATATATTTAAAGTTAAATAAAACACGCTTATAATTAAACTTAAGCAAAAAAGCTGTATATATAACCTTAAAACTAAAAAAAAAGTATTTAATAAGATTATTAAGTTTAAAAATCATAATTATACGTTTAATATTAAAATTAGAAAAAAAGTGCGCGATTTAGTTATTAAAGCTAAAAATTAAAACTGTACGTTTAATATTAAAACTAGGAAAAGAATACGCGATTTAATTATTAAAACTAAAAATTAAAACTATATGTTTAATATTAAAACTAAAAAAAAAGTATATAACCTAGTTATTAAACTTAAAAATCGTAACTATACGTTTAATATTAAAACTAGAAAAAAAGTACGTAACTTAATTATTAAACTTAAAAATTATAACTATATATTTAATATTAAAACTAAAAAAAAAGTGTATAACCTAGTTATTAAGCTTAAAAATTAAAACTATACGTTCGATTTTAAAACTAGTAAAAAAATGCTTAATTTAATTATTAAGCCTAAAAATTAAAACTATACGTTCGATTTTAAAACTAATAAAAAAGTGCGCGATCTAGTTATTAAGCTTAAAAATTAAAACTGTACGTTTAATTTTAAAACTAGTAAAAAAATATACGACCTAGTTATTAAACCTAAAAATTAAAACTATATGTTTAACTTTAAAACTAGCGATGTTATTATTTAAAATATAGCTTAAAAAGATACTATTACTTTTTTATTAAACGAGAAAAACAATAACAAGAAAAAAAAAACGATAATATAATGCTTATTAGCTCTTAAAGCTTTTATACGCGTCGCGAGGCTTTAAAAAATAATGTTAGGAGGTTTAATTTAAAAAAAAAACTAGATTTAATTAAAAGTATAATAATTACTACTACTACGTACAAGAAAACTATAAAAAAAACATCATAAGATTATATTAAAACATTAAATAAAACTAAAAATAAAAACTACTATTACAAAACTAACAGTAACTTTCCTGCCTTTATACTTCGTACGCGCTGAAATAAACAGTAAAAACTTAAACATTATAATCTGTTAGCATTAACCTCTTAGCGCATAACTACTAACTAGCAAATGGAGTTTTAAGGGTTTTATTACTATGCACTACTTTAGCTACTGCCAAGTTAACAGAGTCACTCAAAACCCACTCCGAACCCTTTAAGCACAAGTCATTCAGTCATTAAATATAGTTGCTCTCGGACTAGATTATCAAGGTTGTTTAAAATATTAGTGTCTATTTTAACTAATTAGAAGAAGGTCATGTTCATGATCCTCAGCCGCCCTAGACAAATGTTAGGCATTAATTATTACATGATGTGTTATACTATGACGTTTTAGTTATCCTAGCTTTTACTTCAACTTTACTTTAGACTAGGTCGTTACATACAACCGCAACCATACCCGAAAGACTTACTATCTGCAATTAATTTACCGTGAAGAACCTTCGCAACTATTATTACTTACCCCTATTCTAATGCTTCAAGTTGAGTTGAGAGTTAAGCTAGCTAGGGAGACGACTGAGTTGATCACAATTGATTAATCAGAGGGGCTTACTATATATTGCTGCATCTGTAAAGCCCATCCAATGCATAGTCAAATACTTATGAAGAATCATTGCTAGATGGCAAATAAACTAGTAATTAATGCAGCCACTAATCCAATCCACGTGAAACATGATGTCACAAGTATTCTCGTCTTTGTCGACTTTCCGATGATAATAGCAACTAACAGTCCCAGACTAGAGAATAAGGCAAAAGTACAGATCCACCACAGAGCAGCACCCCAAGGTGTATGTAACATATACCCGTATTCCCGAAAGATTTGTGATACGGTGGCTGGCGGTTCGTATTCAAGCCTTCGACCTAATAAAACAACCTGGGCACTAGATAATGCAATCGTAGTCATCACATGGGCGGCTAGAGCAAGAAGCCATGGCCAGTCTTCTGCGAGCCAATCCCAAATCGTTTCAGGACTGAGGGAAGCTTTGAAAGAAATGGCCCCACCTTGAAGGGATTTTTGAATCTCGGTGTTGAATTGATTGTTTGTGAGAAATTGGGTATCGAAACCAGCTCCACTAAGCTGTTCATCGATAGTGTCGGCGAATAAAAGCAAAGCTGTGTAACCTCTAGGTACTTCCAATTCGTCTTGGAATGGTAGTAGGAAGTGAGATTTCAGCCATAGTATGCATGTACCTAAAGTCCAACTCAAGAGCGCGATAACGATAATGAAAATTTGGAGGTAGGAGAATCCCCATTTGAATCTCTAAGCAAATGTCAGACAGCTCCATATTGAGCTTTTCAAAGGAATCGTACGTACATCTTGAATTGGCTGGCACTGGCCGTTGTCTTCAATGTAGCTCAAAGAGTACGTCTTATTTGAAAATGTCCAGGTTGTCCTCGATCGATTGCTAAAAGGCCTTGTATAGCCTAGTCTAGGATCAGTCCAATCCCACCCGTACAGACCAATTTCACTATCCTCCCAGTTTTCTGGTGCAATGGAGAATGCTTCAATATTCAAAGATGGGGGGCCGAGCAGAATACCAGTGCCGTGCGATGCTGCCCAAGTAGTGTTTTGGTATGACGTGCTTCTGAACCCGTTTTTCGCCGTATCTGGGTGTCTAGGGTTAACAGAGGTAATATTCTGAGAAGGGGGGACCACGCACAGTCTGACACAAATTGTGCCATAAGGCAATTATCCTTTACTGACTCTAATGGATCCCAAGGCAGCGATAGCGCTTGCGAGTATACCCTACATGTATACTCATGTTGGAACTTGAATGAGTTATGGTTGTGGATGATGGGGTCACCTATAATATGTAAGTTACCGCAGTGGTTCGAGAGTAGGTGTCTTACCAGGAGCTAAAATACTCAGCAACGGAACAAGATAGTCCTTAGTCAGATTCATTCTCGTTCCATCATGGATAATATAAGCTAAAGGTCGGAAATAGGAAAAGGGCACAAAATTGTCGTCATAATTTAGAATGAAGGCTTTTGTCGTTGGAGTATAACCAGTGGCAGCGCCAGCAAAGGTTGGCCATCCCAGGATAAATAGCATACTCCAGACGATAAAGATAGTCGCAGACTTAGAATCAAAACCACGACGGAAGATAAGGTCTCGCGCCATCCTATAGGTTGAGACGAGAGAAGGAGTCGATTCAAGAAAGGTGGCTCGAAATGTGATAAATGTAACGGGCTTCGTCACCGCGGAGGTCGCGATATAGTCAGCAAACACTCTCCAGGAAACAAAGGCCATCGCTGCCTGTCCTCCGCGGCCAATAACCTGTATCCATCGCATAAGTAGGTATCACCATGATAGCGAAGGGGCCATGCTGACTAACAATATCCCAGAGGACATCAATAACCTTGACATCAGTAAATGTCAAATTTCCAAAGGCTAGGTTGATCTGGAAAAAGCCTATCAATGCCCAAGGGTTATACGTCTGCCCAAAGGGGCTAAATTTTCCATCAGGATGGCATGCTGAAGGACGTGTAGAGTCCAAAGATAAAGATGGTAGTACGCCGAAGAGGACGAGAAATCCCAATGCAACTAGAAGTCCTAATAGCCAAATCGCACACATAACCCCAAGAGCGAATTTGAATTTATTTATTTGCAAATCTGGAAAAGTCTCTTTGTAGGCTTCCACGAAGGCATTCCACCGTGAATAGGGCAATTTGTGGGAAGCATAATGACTTTCTGAAGTCGCCTGACTAACACCGATATCCATAGGCATTGCACCCAGCTCAACAGCAAATGACGATGAAATAAACCAGAGTAGACGCCGGTGTCCAGAAAATAGAGACGGATAAGTTCGATAGCCATAAAAAGTCCATTGGCCAAGCATTTATCGAATGTTTCATCAGGAAGTCGTCTGGGTATTAATAAGACGAGCAATCTAGCAATACTCGAATTATTAGGCTGTGCGTTCTTGAACGCTAGGCACTGCCGAGCTGGGTTAATTCAATGACATCTGCAGCCGTTTTGCGAATACAACTGCCTAGTATGTTTTATCACCTGGGACAGGCCATGTTATAAATAGTTGTGCATGATATGTAACCTCGGTCTGCGATGTGACGTTGATATATGGGGGCCGCCCCTTCCATATGTAAAGCCTTTGGATGCAATTTATGTACATAATACTGTGATAAAAATTTACAGATAAGCCTACTCTAACGAAAAGCTTGGTTTGCATAGTCATCGTTAATTTTTAATAGTCTTATGGTTCTATCCTTATATGTAGATCATTGGGACTGATGTTATAAGTCTGTAGGTAATCACAGCCGTAAGCTCTTCGAGTGATTAGTGCTGCCACCTCAGACGAAGGCCATTGGTTGGGGGCGCTTCGGTTAAATACTTCAGTTCGGTAGGTGTCACTCTGCCTTTCCATCTCATATATACTTTAGGACTTACATTCAATGAGCGACTCAAGGATTGGGTTTATGAGACGTTTACCCCCACGTGCCTCCCTCGTATTTCAGCCCCATGATGTGGCTATATTCGGTCCGTTGAAGATCGACCAGATGACAATAAGTGAACACAGCCTGCCGAACATGCGCGCTAATCCACGAGCAACGGGCCGCTCATAATTTTGCAAGAGTTATGACTTCACCAGTTATCACTACATTAGTGTTTCAGGCTCTACTGCGGCAATCGCCGGCGGTGAGGAGTGTTGCCCAATTGGATCCATATGGAGCCCAAGACATTGTTGCGCCGAGGTCTGGCAAGCCGGTTGAGGTGGGCCAGCCTCAGAGGTAGGGCTCTGACATTTTGGTTCTTAGAACGTGAAAAGAATTCGTGCTACACTGTTATTAGTGCTACGCTATATATTTTGACATATGATTACCGTGGTTGGCTTCAGGCTGATCCTCGTACTACTATATTTGTTAGACAAGGTCTTGCGCCTAGTGGAGCAAAGAGACATAAACCAAAAAATCTAGTGATATCTCATACATAGGCACAGTCGCTGCAACCCAAGCTGGTCATCAGAATGAGACGGCGCAAGCAGCTAGGCCTTTGGAGATAACCAGACTAAAGCATAAGAACATGACTAAGTTGCCATGGGCTATTCGTACATAGGTAGTTTATGGTTTTCCTGTATCTCTCCCTATACTTAGCTACAAATAGCGCACAGGGAGGCTGCGCTTTGCTACACGAGTTGATCTCTTCATAATGTATCAAGCTATTGCCCCTACTCTAGTGCGAAAAATCCCCAAGGTGCGTTGATTTAGTCGACCTCTTTCTAGAATGTAAAAAATGACGAAATTCGCCCTTTCGCGCAGGATAGCCTTGTTACCCAGACATACGGTTCTCACTGGCTGAGCAGAAGAAGGCTTATCATCCTCATAAGCTGCCCATCTCTTCTGCTATTTCAATAGCACTTAGTTCAAATGGGATCAGAGGACCTTATCTCTCTAGCAATACCAGCCCCTTTTTGTTATAGCATTGACCGTGCATCTCTTTAGAAAGCTGCTTCGTATCTTCCTTGATATGATAATTTCCATCAAATTTCAGTGTGTCGCTTCATATTTTCTATTATTATGCTATTGCACAGTTTCACTTTTCATTTTTCAAGTTTCGGTTGTTGGTAGGGGCGCGGTGTGATGCTTGTCATTGCTCGATTCTTTCTCCGCTGAAATCAAATCGGGAACACATAAAATGCTCTAATCTTGTGGCATACTAGCGGACGAAATTATGTTTGCATATATTAGACAAGAATTTTGTATGAGAATGTCGGTTGTTCTAGTCGCTGTAGTCACTGTCGTCGTCGCAATCATCGTAATCGCCGCTCGACTGGCTTGAGTCGTCTGACACATCCACCAGGTTGTCAGCTTCGAGATTAACTATAATACAGTTTCCAAATAACCTAATCTGCTCCCTTATCAACTCAGCAACAGCAAAATGGTGGTTCTCAACTGCTAAGCGAATTGTTCCGTGGTCGTGGCTATGAGCTGCCATATTTAGTAGAAACTTTACCATATCGAGCCTCCCCTCGAGGGCAGCTGCGTCTAAAGCGCAATACCTCATTCCCCTCTTGGCAGGAGGAGCATTAATAGTAGCACCGTGTTCGAGTAGAACAAGCGCAGCCCCCATGTCACCGTAAAGTGCTGCAATCTGCAGCGCCGTCATGCCGTCATACGCAGCTGCGGGAGCATCGACATCCGGAGTTCACACGTGCTTTATAAGGACACGTCACCTTAGCCTCTTCTGTAAGCTCTATCTTGAGACAACATTTTGGGCATAAAGGCTCAGTTATATGTGCACTCTGAAATGGACGGCATAAATCTAACGCAGGCGAAATATGTCCAGCGTCACGCCCTCGTTCATAATAGTAGTTACGGGCTCGCCATCCGAGAAGCCATGGACATAACACGAACCTACTATTTCCCATTCCGAACAGGCGACTCGCAACACCGTGGGCAGAGTACAAGTCTCGAGAAGACATATAACGTCTCCAGGGGCCGTGTCCGCGTGTCCCATACCGATGTGTCCATTCTCGGTGCGGAATAACGAGCGGGAACTCATGTCAAAGATACGAAACATGAGACGGCGGCACGCGAACCAGGCTCTCTCATCCCCAGTTTCGCTCAAGTCTCTGATTGGGCGGTCCGAGAAACTGGTCAGGAGATGCTCATGGGCCGCCTCAGTATCGTTGAACCCTAAAATCTGAATGCTCTCATCCGTTTCGGCCGACGGCTTTCCCATAGCGAGTAGTATCTGGAATGCCTCAGCATAAATATATTCGGGGTCAGAACGAGCGGCGACGACCCCCAGTTTCGCGAATTCTCTCTGCATGATGGCAACGAAAAGCGCCTCCAAGGGCAGCAACCCTGCTGCTGTGCGGCCGATACCACAGGTAGCGACAAACCGGAGGCAGAATCGCCAAAACACTTCTGCAAATATCTCTCCCTGGGGCTCCGTAAGCTCGAAGTGGAACACATCTACGATTTGGTCAAGCCGTACTCCCTGAATCTGTAGAATTCTATGTTCGGTCATTATTGGTCCACTGAGTTGTAGTTGGTCTAGCCACGCCTTGGGCGGTATATATCTCTCCTTGACGGTGCGGACGTAGTCAGCGGCGAGAGTGTAAAGCCGCGGAAGCCAGGACGGCCATCCTGCCTCGCGGGTGACCCCAACCGATGAGGCCAACAAATTTTTAGTATCACTTCCGGAGCGATCCAGAGCCATGGCGAACCAGTCAAGGTAGACTTCGACGACTGGCTTAGAATAATTTGGCCGGACATCAACACCTAACAGCGTATAAAGCCCATAAATATAGTCTTGAGGCAAGAAGCAGTGACAAGTCATAGCTATTAAGATGACAAACCGGCAATCTAGCCATTTTCCCTCCGCTGCTCTCTGCTTGAAACCTTGGGACCGGAAGACGACTTCACCCATGGTGAACTGAGCTCTGGTTACCATTTTCTCCCAGACATATTCGTCGATGAAGTTTTGTGGCGGAACCGGTGTCTGTTCCTGGAGCCTTATCATAAAGACCTGAAAGTCTTCGAACTGGCTAAACAGAATTGAATGTTCGCCGTAGACTAGGAGACGTTTTTCGGCCGACAGAGCTAGCTCGAGCTCCTGCACGACCCAAACGCGCGTCCAGTATACATGGTCGGCTAACGCCATCACCGCGTTCCACGTCGTGTTTCTGTTGTCCACAGCTGTGTCGGCCTGGTAGTACTTCGGCTTCATCCGTATCCATTCGAGCTCCTCCGTAGAGACGGGCTCCTCATCCGTTTTGCACCTCGCCTGGTCGGCCTCACGCTGCTGGGAGTCGAGGTAGGTAGCGTAGTCTGAAATGAGCTCAAATGCGAGATCTATGTGATCACTACCACGCTCGCCGAGCCACGACATGACCACGGTGGCCTGGGCATATATGCCGGCCATCAAGGGTACCTGGTGCTCTTTCTCGGCGACGTCGTTCTGATTTATGCAGATGGCGTCGGCCCAGATCAGCAAAGAAGGCGATGGCGACGGCGAATTGATATCGTGCCCTGCACCCATCCTGCGGAATCGTCTCAACGCGGAGGCGAGGTTGGCGGTAACTTGGAGCGGAAGCCCACCCACAATGACCTCTTCGGTGATGCTGGCATCTCCCCAGACGTAAGAGAGCGCCCAGTAGCGGGGTTTTTCTAGCAATGACGAAACCGTCAATTGGCAGCGCACTGCGGTCTGGCCATTCTCACAAGGGAAGACTTCGAGCAATCGAACTTCACTCTTCGAATGGTCTAGAGCCGAATACATTTGAGTAGGGAATCCTAGTTTTGGTAATCACTCCTTCTTTGACTGACTATGTATGATGTAGATGATTATTAGTAAGCTGACCACCCCTCCTAACACAGGCCACCCTCTCACGGGCCAGTTGCTGACAGTGACCGACAGCTTCAAGAACAAGTGGGCAGTGTCATATACCCAACGAGAGCTCCATCTCACGCACACTATGTAGTGATAGGTTCATTGTGGTAGAGCGTTAATAGACAAGATACTTATTTACGTTAAACCTTGCGGCATTTGCTATTATGACGTATTCGTGTATAAAGATACGTTTAGCAGTAGGTTCCGTTAGGTTTCCAGCCTCGAGATCTTCAGCAAGGCCGTCACTTTCGGTAATCGGGTGCCGGGCGAAACACTTTTTATTTATACCAGTCATATTCTTCATTGATCCAATGCCGTGCATCGCCAGGAAACATAACAGCTCAGCTGGAGAGGAGCAACAAGTCTTAATGTATCTCTCCTGGCTCAAGTTATCATGAACACCACCACCAATGAAACGACAGAGCACTGAGCATCAGAGAGCCGTTAAAGAACTGGTGGCAACGGTCGAAAGCCGACGGCAAGCTGCCCATGAAAGCTCATGAAGCCTCATCTGCCCCGCGACGCTCGCCTCCTGTAGTTTCGAAGACTATGGATTTTATAGAACTCTTTATAGAGTCCGTTAGTTGGCGCGGAGATGATAGAGTGTGACGGTGCCAATATACCCACGTCAAGTGCCTAGGAAGCCGTAGATGATAACAATCTCCGAGGCGAATTTCAAAACATCAAGTAACTTCAGAAGATAATTTCGTAATACACTTTCTTGAAATCGATAGATTGCAATGCTGTGAGCCTTCATTTTCTACGCTTCTCAGCGTTGCCTTTCCATTGCAGAATGAGAGTTGAATGCTGTGTCATCAACGACAGGTTTTGTAGTATGTTTTTTGCATTTCTGTTGGTTTTTACTCGCTAGGCATGACTTTTCTTCGGTCTTCTGCCGAAGACGCATCAAGTATATTTTTGATCTTATCAGCATTCGAAAACTCTCATACTTTGGTTTGAGGAGGACTTTGGTCTTCGTTGTTGCCTTTTCCCTTTCGGTGCTGTCTTAGAATGTAAGGTCCTGCGAATTTGTACCCATCGATGGTATTTGTGTCCTGTTGTTTGCTTAATGATTCTTCCTCCAAATTTGCATGTTCACCAGAAGTCCGGATATGAGCAGTTGCGTTTTGTTTGGTTTGTGTGGTTTTATTTTCGTGTGTTATGGACTTCCCAGTAATTAGCGTCTCTAGTTACTTAGATTCTTGTAACACAGAACACAAGACTACTTAGGGCCACTATACTGCCTAGGGCTAAGCCACCCATGTTCAGATAGTAGTTATTCTTCTAGATGTTCAATTTGAGTTTATTTCACACATCTCTCACCTCGTTCGTAGTAATTTCGAGCCAAACGCTGCGAGACAGAGAGGTGAGACTCTATATTTCATTCAGACCCCTTTTAACCATCCAAAACAAGTGATCAACCAATACCATCTTCGATCCGTCCATCAGTAGGTGGCCTTCTCCCGAAGCAGTTATATCTGGCCTCGTTTTCTTTATCAACGGCGTACGATAGCAGCGTATTACCTTTGATATCCTTTGAGTTAATCCCAGTACGTTTTTCGAGAAGTAGTCGCACCATAGCATCGTGTCCCTCTTCAACGGCACTGAACAGTGGTAATTCATCGTTTTCGTTTTTCGAGCTGACCTCGACGCCATTTTCGAGGAGCAGTTCTACTACGTCTACGTGCTCGTTATCAATGGAACATGACAATCGTATCTTTCCAATACTGTCACGTGCATTTATTGTATGGTTGTCCATGAGACTTCCGACTGCTTTATAAAGTCCGAAGGCCGCCGCGAGATATAGTTCACTCAACTCCTCCCTTGGCACTCTTTGGCTATAACCAGCTAGGGTCCAAGATGATGACTTTACAAATAGGAGTGCCTGACTAGAAGCGTTAACTTTAGAGGTCATAGTGAGGAATTGACACAGTACTCGTAGTCCGAGGCCGAGAATGCATGGCCTCCCTAATAATGACTTGCGTAGTGCATAAGGGCTACGAATATAGCCGCTCTTCAAATTCCGAGTCGGTCTTTACATATTCCACTTTCAAAGTGTTGTAGGGAAGATATACGATATCAGTTTCAGCGATCTCGGATTCTGTGAGAGCAAACCATATTGTTCGAGTTCGCTAAAAATACTCTTGCGTTATAATGAACAAGGGCAACCCCCACCTGGGTATGTGGGTTACCAACTGCCTGGGTGTTCACATTATAGATGTTCAAGTCTTTTGCTAAGTCTTTGATTGGTCCTCTATCTTGTTAAAATAAGGGGGTCACATAAGATGGAACATTAAGGGTGCGTGCAGCAATAGCTTCACACCTAGGGGGCCCACTATACAAAATTTGCAGTGTACACTTTAAAGATAGAGCTATACTTACATAATATAATAATAACATACACTTAAATAAACGTTTAATATTAGCTCGTTTATTTCTAATAATTAAAAGTCTTATATATAGAATACTTATTAATTTATAGAACGAAATAAGCGATATTATTAAAAGAATAATTACTTAAATAACGAGTAAAATAACTTTTATTAAAGCGAAAGATTTTAATTAATAGAATTACGATTTTAAAATAAAAGCAAAAGTTTTAAATTTATAAGAATACATAAAACTTACTAATAGAAAAAACTAGTTAATAAAGCTAAAAAAACTTAAATTTAATAATTATTTTAAAAAAAATACTGCTAACGTAATAATTATAACTATAAACTTTATAATAAACAGTAAAGTATATTATAGAATAAATTAAAACTTATATATTTAATAAAATAAAAATTATAAAAATTATTAAAAAAACGTTAAAAAGTTAACTATTTAAATATAGAAAATTATTGCTATATAATATTATAAGACTTTTTTAAACTTAAATTAAAAGATTTATAAGTAATATAAAAATATTTATAAGATTAAAAAAGTTATGTAATCTAGTTTTAAGTAAAATATTAAAAAAAAAATAAAGCTATTATAACTAAATCTTTAATTAAAGTTTTTAAAAACTTAAAAGTTTAGATTACTAAATAAAAAGCAGTAGTTGTTTAAAATATTAAAAAAAGCTTTATAAAACTAAAAGTTTTTAATAACTTAGTTTTTAATTTAAAAATTATTTTTAAAAAAGCTATTTTTAAATAAATTATAAATTTTAAAATATATAATAATAATAAAATTTAAGCAGGTATTATATTATATATTAATATAGTAGTCTAATTTTAAATTTACGCTATAATTTAATTAAAATTATAAAAAAGTAAAAAAACGCTATAAAAAGCGTTTTTTATATATAAAACTAACAAATAAGTTAATAGTACTAATAAAAATATTTATAATATTAGCAAACAATTAAAACGTAATATTAACTATTAATAAAGTTATAAAAGTTATAATAAAAATAATAAATTAAAAAAAACTTAAAAAACTTTATTTAAATAATCTTATATTAATATAAAAATATATAAAGCATGCTAAAAGTATTATTTACTTTTAAAATACTAGTACGCTTTATTTTATAAAATATTAAAAAATTAATAACTATAGCTTTTATTACTTTAAATTGTTTAATAAACAATTAAAAAAGATTTTAAACTAATAAAAAAAATTATTTATTATAGTAGTAAAAAGTAAATTACTGCTTTAATTATAAAAAAATAACTTGTAAGCAAAATTATTAAAAGCTTTTTATAGCTTGAAAAACTATATTAAAAACTATAAAAAAAGATTATTTTTTTAAAAACTTAGTAATTTTTAATTTAAAAAAGACTTTATATATTTTTAATAAGATCGTAAGATTTTATAACTTTTAAAAAGTTATACTAGAAGATATAGTAATAGCTAAAAACTTAATTATTTTTATTTATAAATATATTAAACGAATATATCGTTATATATAGGTTATGTATAAAAGGTAAGACCGTAATGTTGTTTATATTATAACGAATGTGTTGAACTTATTGTTATTATTAAAGTTAAAGTTAATCTAGAAATTAAGAAACAAGACTTTTATATATATATAATCTCCCTTAATTCTATATATTTCCAATATATTCTATTGTATTAATAAGTGTTTATAAGCATTAATAATATATGCTTATAAATTAAACAAGTAGAGTTAAGTGGTGTAGAATATTTGAAAATATTCTATGGAATTTTATAGAATTCTATAGAATTCTATAATATTCTATGATATTCTATAAGTGAATATTGGGTAAATTATAGAATATATGCTTATAATGAAGCATATTTTCAATAAAATATAAAAAAGTTAATATTAAGGTTTAGAGATTTAAAAGCTTTAAGATTATATAGCTTTATAATATAACGTACTATAAAAGCTTTTTTATAAATATTGTTTTATTAAAAACGCTTTAAAAATATAGATATTAATAAAATATAAAACTAACGCTTTTAATATTACATAAAAAGCAAAATAATTAAATCGCTTACTGTTTATAAGAACGTTTTAATTAGTTTATTTTTAAATATTTTTTTATTTTGTTAATTAAGCAAGCGTTTTATACGCGAAAAAATAAGTTTAATATATATATTAAAAGAAAACTAAATCAAGAAAATATTTTTAAGTAGTATTTATAGCTTAGTTATATAAGCTTTAAATTATTAAAGCATTTAATATAAAAATTTTAAAAAGTAAAAATTAAAAGATCTTTTAAAGTAAAGATTACTATAATAGATTATAATATTTATGCTTAAGTAAAGCTATATTATTAAGTACGAAAGATTTTATAAAAAAAGCTTAATAAGCTTAATATAAAGATTATAATTAATTTTTATAATTTTAAAAAAATTATATATATAAATAACTTAATAATAATTACTATAAATCGATATTTAAGCTATGTTTAAGATTATTTTTTTTTAAAATAAGTAATTAAAAAGTATAATTTCTGCTTTAAAACAACTAGTTAAGCATTTTTAAAACCGATATAACATTAAAATCAAAATAATTAAATATAATAATAAAGTTTTAAAATATAAAAATAGCTTAATTGTTATATAAAAAACCTTTTTTAATTATAAAATATTTTTAAAATTTTTAATAGTTAATATATAAAACTAAAATAACGCGGTTAAACGTTTAAAAAGTATATTAAAAAATAAAGCTTATATAATAGTTATTAGTTTTAATTTATTTAAAAGCTTATAGTTAAAAATTATAAAAATAATAATCTACTTATATAATAAGTTTTTAAAATATATTTATAATTAAAAATCCTTATATAAGAGGTTTTATATATATATTATATTAAAAAATAAGCTAATTAAAAGTAAAAAACTAAAATAAACACACTTTAAAGTATATAAAACAAAAGTATTCGCTTTAGTTTTAAATATTTAGTTTAAAAAAACCGCTTTAATTAATTTAATTTAAAAATATAAATTAACTATTTAGTTAGCTATAATTTAATAAATATATATAAAATATAAAACCTTTTAAATAATTATATTAAATTTATATAAAACGTATAGTTTAATAAAAAAAGCTTTTATAATAATAATATTAATAATCTATATAATACTATATAAAAACTTTTTTAAAAAATTATTAATATTTTAATCGTAAACAAAAACTTATTTAAAATATAATTAAAAATAATTAATTTATATTTTAAGTTAAATTATAAGATTATATAATATGTTGAAAATATGCTTCATTATAAGCATATATTCTATGATTTACCCGATATTCACTTATAGAATGTCATGGAATGTCATGGAATTCTATGGAATTCCATAGAATTCCGTAGAATATTTTCGAATATTCTACGCCACTCGACTCCACTCGTTTGATTTATAAGCATATATTATTGATGCTTATAAATGCTTATTAATACGATGGAATATATTAGAAATATATGGAATTAAGGGAGATTGTGTATATATAAAGGTCTTGTTTCTTGATTTCTAGATTAACTTCAACTTTAACAATAACAATAAGTTCAACACATTCATTATAAACAACATTACGGTCTTACCTTTCATACATAACCCATGTACAACGATATATTCGTTTAACAGGTTATGAGCCCGGTCCGGTATTTTACCACTACGGTTTAACCTACCCTATACCTCGACGTTTATCGGCTTTATTATCGATATTTATATATATATACACCCTATATATATATACATTACCTTACCGAATATACGGCTATTCGGCTATAAGGATCTGCGTTTTATAATACGCTTTTATCGGGAATTATACGAAGGTTTACTTTTAAAGTAAAACCCGTACTTTACTACTTTATCAACGCAGTTTTTCCAGTATATTACTGGACTTTTCGGAGACTTTAAGGGCCTACTAATACGTAGTAACCCTGTATTTTACTGTTTATATTAAACAGTTTTTTATTCGGAAAACCAACCGAATTATACTCCGAATTCCCGACTTAATAATCAAGAAAACCAACTTGATTATTATACTTTCGAGTTAACTTTACTCGACTATTACATATCGATAAATTCTATCGAATATTTATTCGACTAAACGAAACGATGGCCGACCTTATTAAGGCTTTAACAGGCTGTGTTATGCCTGAAAAGCAAAAACTAAAGGGTCCGAACAACTGGAATACCTGGCAATCCACGTTTGTTTTATATCTACGATTATTGAATCTAGATACCTACTTTAGCAATGATACGGCTTATATGGGTATTTCTGAACCAGAAAAAACCCAAGCCCTATTATTAATTCGTCAGAATTTAACGGAAGACCCGTTATCTTTAATATTCGACGAATCGGACCCCTTTAAAGCATTAAAAACGCTTAAATCAGCGTACGAGGGTACGGGACCGGTATTACGGCAAAATCTATATCTCGAATTTCATTCTATTAAATTCGAGCATTATAACTCTCTAACGGAGTTTATTTCGACCTTTAAATCGTATTTAACGAAGCTTTTAAACGTTGGGGCCAAAATCGAAGATATCGATCAAAAAACGATTTTTATAGCGGCTTTAGCAACTGCTTACCCTATATGGGCCGAACGCCAACGATCAGCTTTACGAACGGCTACTCCACCTACCCTGGAAGCCCTTATAAACGATATTCTCGACGAAAACCGAAGAGAAATCGATACACCGATGGGTAATTCGTATTATACGAATAATAATAACCCTAGAAACCGAAATTCTACTCGTTACAACGATAAGAATCGTTATAATAACGATAGAAATAACGGTAATCGGAATACTCAAGGTCGAAATTCTGGTTATAACAATCGAAATAATAACCAGCAAAACAAATCGAATAATAACGGCTCTCAACAACAGAAAAACAACCGTTATAACAATAATTCGAAAAAGCCACGTGACTTTAAACAGAATAAGTCATTTAACGAGGCCAGAAATTCGAAAAAATCCCAGAATATCGAAGAAAACAACAGTTCTGATGAGAATTTCTATAACATGAGTGCCATTGAGGCACCAACCCTGGAGCCACTTACCCGGGAAACGCCTACCCGGGAGTCCCAGGTATCCGCCCTGCCACGCGATTGGTGGCTGTATGACACTGGATCTACAGCCCATATATCGAATAACAAGGCCTTATTCAAGGACTTAATCTATTCGAATACGCTAAAACCTATTAAAACGGGTGCTGGCCCTGTATTTCCTATTGCTAAAGGAAATATAACGCTGCAATTCTGGCATCCTGAATCGAAAATACGGAATATAACGTTGAATAACGTACTATATATCCCGGAATTCCCTATAAATATTATTTCAGGGCAAAAACACTATAAAAGTGGTGGTATTATAAGCGGGAACACTCTTCTAGATTCGAAGGAAAGACCGTTCGCTTTATTAAACCATGAAAAACGGGGATTTTTCCTGAATTTAGCGTATAAACCAGAGCCGGACTTAGCGTTATTAAATTTCAACATTAATAACGAACTATCGAAATTCACACCGGCTACCCTGGAAGAGACTACCCTGGAAAAGAGCCAGGAAAACGCTGTTAAAAACGCTACGGAAAAACTAGTTCACTTGAACGAATCTACCCGGGACGATCTTACCCGGCAGGAAACCCCAATGCATTCGAATTATTCTATAACCCAGTTATGGCATAATCGACTTGCACACCCTAGTTACGATTTATTAGCTAAAACAGCTAAAATAACTAAGGGAATAACGGATAAATCGTTGAAGAAAAACGATTTAAACTGCGATAACTGCATAACCGGCAAGTTTACCCGGCAGCAGTCGAAATATAACGCAAACCGAGCTACTATACCGCTTGAACGTATATGTATCGACACTATACGTATAACCCCTACAAGTTATTCTGGTTATAAATACGCTGTATTATTCACGGACGATAAAACCAGTCTACGGGTTATCGAATTTTCGAAAACTAAAGATTCGATATTCGAATTAGTCGTTAATAAACTGGAATATTTCAATAACCAGTATAAAAAATACCCAAATAACGTTCGAATCGATAACGGACGTGAATTCCACCTTAAGAAATTAGAGAATTTCTTAAATTCGAAAGGAATTAACCTCGAAACGACTACCCCGTATACACCAGAACAAAACGGTATAGCAGAAAGGGCTAATCGTATTTTAATGGATAAAGTACGAACTACCCTTATAGCTAGTAATATTCCTAAAAACCTATGGGAATTTATTGCTAAATCCGTTATTTTAATAACGAACATCACGGCGAAAACGAAGGGAAATATTACCCCTTACGAAGAATTCAACGATTATTTCTTTCCAAACAAGAATAATACGCCGGATCTTTCGTTTTTACGAACTTTAGGTTGCGAAGTCACTATATATATACCTAAAGAAATTCGAAAAAACTCCGATAAATTCGGAAACTATACCGAAAAAGGTATATTAATCGGTTTTAAAGGTAGTACGATTTATACGTGCTATATACCTAACCGTCCATATAAATCCCGAATCGTACATACATCACATGTTCGATTTAACGAAGTAATTCGAAAAGAAGGGGAAAATCTACCCTGTATTCAGGGTAATAGCCCTCAGAACGCTTCGAGCCTTGAAAGCGTTTCGAATACTTCGAAATCGAGTCGGGAGGACTTACCCTATAGTCAGGGTAGCAGCTCTCAAAACGCTGTGGAGACTGCAAAACCGATTTACGAGGACCTACCCTGTAATCAGGGTAGTACCGGCCAAACTGGAGATTCTTCGAATTCCACCAAGATTGAAGTAATTCTACCAAAACTACCGGCCGAAAAACGAAACGAATTCAAGAAATTCGACGATTCTTTCTACGGATTATTCGATTATCCCGATACAGAAATAGCTTATGCTAATACCGATGGATATATCGAACCGAAAACGCTTAAACAAGCGTTAAATTCACCTGAACGGGAATATTGGTTAAAAGCGGTTCATGAAGAACTTAAGCAAATAATTCGAAAAGGGACTTTTAAAGCCGTTGATAAATTAAAAGTCGCTAAATCTAACCGTATTCCTTTAACCGTTAAATGGGTATTTAAACGAAAAATCGATAAAAACGGAAATATCGATAAATATAAAGCCCGTTTATGTGTACGAGGATTCGAACAAAAGTACGGCGTTGATTATTTCGAAACCTTTGCTTCAGGTGCAAAACCAGCTACCTGGCGAATTCTATTCGCTTTAGCTGCATATTACGATTGGGAAATCGAACAAATCGATATTATCGGGGCTTTTCTACATGGAAAACTACACGAAGAAGTGTATATAACCCCTATTACCGGACTAGACGAATTTTTATCGAATTATCCGGAATATAACTTCGGCTGGAAATCAGATAATTCCCAGATTATCCAGCTAATTAACGCTTTGTACGGTTTAAAACAAAGCCCTCGACAGTGGCAAATCGAAGTTAAAAAGGCTTTGAAAAAGCTAAATTTCGAACCACTTATTTCGGACGAATCTACGTATTATAATAAAGATCTTCGTATTTTTATTATAACCTACGTCGACGATTTCCTTATTATAGGACCTACCCTGAAGGAAATCAACCGAATTAAAACAGAAATTGGAAAAATATTCGAAATAAAGGACTTAGGTCCGGTTTCGTATTTCCTAGGAATTCAAGTATTTCGAGACCGAAAAAATCGATCTATCTATATTAACCAGAGTAATTATATTACTCGATTACTTGAAAATAACGGTTTAAACGAATTAAAACCGTCCGATATCCCCTTAAGCCCTGGATTACCGAAGGCTTTATTTAAAGTCGAAAACCAGGCTGATTCGGAAGACTTACCCGGAAACCACCAGGTAACTCATGAATTCCAGCACTTAATAGGTGGTTTGATGTACGCTATGACCCAAACCAGACCTGACTTAGCGTTTCCCGTTGCATATCTGGCTCGATATATGCAAAATCCTTCGAATACGCATATTAAAGCCGTTAAAGGTATCTTTAAATACCTTAAACAAACGAAAGATTTATCTATCACGTTTAACGGACAAACGAAGCCCGAACTATACGGATATTGCGATTCCGATTTTGCTGGAGACTATACTACCAGAAAATCAACGTACGGTTATTTATATATGTTAAATAACGGCTGTATTAGTTGGAAATCGAAACGGCAATCTACTATTGCACTTTCCACCATCGAAGCCGAATTTAACGGCCTCGAAGAGGCTACCCGGGAAGCTATATGGCTTAAAAACCTATTATTCGAAATAGGCATAAAGTCAGGCCCTATTTATATAAAGGGGGATAATACCGGTGCGATAAGTCTGGCTTATAATCCAGAATATCATCAACGCACTAAGCATACCGCTATACGGTATTATTACGTACGGCAAGAAGTTGAAAATAAAAATATACTTATCCAGTATATTTCAACTAACGAAATGCCGGCTGATGGTTTAACTAAACCATTACCGAAGGATAAATTTAATAAGTTTATTAAACTTATAAACCTTCGGAATTATTCGAATTCAAACCGTTCATCTTCGAATACACCTTTAACCAGTTCGAATACCGGTTAAAAGAAGGGGTGTTGAAAATATGCTTCATTATAAGCATATATTCTATGATTTACCCGATATTCACTTATAGAATGTCATGGAATGTCATGGAATTCTATGGAATTCCATAGAATTCCGTAGAATATTTTCGAATATTCTACGCCACTCGACTCCACTCGTTTGATTTATAAGCATATATTATTGATGCTTATAAATGCTTATTAATACGATGGAATATATTAGAAATATATGGAATTAAGGGAGATTGTGTATATATAAAGGTCTTGTTTCTTGATTTCTAGATTAACTTCAACTTTAACAATAACAATAAGTTCAACACATTCATTATAAACAACATTACGGTCTTACCTTTCATACATAACCCATGTACAACGATATATTCGTTTAACATAATATATAGTAGAAAATAGCTTTAAAAATATAAAGATTTTTATTAAAAAAAAAGTATATTTAAAATTTAAACTATAAGTTTTAAAATAGTTTATAAGCTTAATTAACTTTATATATAAGCTATTTTTATATTATATCCTTTTTTTTTAAAGTTTTCTACTTTATTAAACTTTTTTATAACTATTATTAAAAACGCTAATTTAAGTTAGCGTTTAGTAGAAGTTGCTTTAATTACTGCTTTTTTAAAATTTAAAAACAAAAAAAACTTTATTGCTTTTTATACTAAAATAACGCTTATAAAATATAGCTACTAACAAACTACGATTAATTTAAAACGTTTAAATATTATAAAATCGTTATATAGTAAACTAATAAAAAAAATAAAAAAAACTAAAATAATAAACTATTTTTAAAACTATCTTAATATTATAAAAATTAGCTCTATAAATAATATTATATTAAAATAATATAAAAATAATAAGCTTAAAAACTTTAAAACTTTAAAAAAAAAGCTGCTAATAAAAAAAAATATATATTATAAAAATCTTTTTTTACTACTTAAGTTTTATAAAAACTTAAATATATATTTAATTAAAAAAATATTTTATAAAGCTAAAATTGCTTGTTTAAAAAACTATTAAAAAATAAACTTCTAAAATAAAGTTAATTAATATTTTACTTTTAAAAAACTTATTTTAAATTATATATAAGTATATATATATAAGTTTAATAAACATAATTATTTTATTAAATATAAAACTAAACTTATAATATAAAAAAATTAACAGTTATATAATAGTATAAAAAATATATATATTTTTATACTTATTAGAAAATTATTTAAAACTTTAATTATTATCGCGGTTAAATTTAACTTAAAACTAAAATAGTATAATATAATTAACACGTTTATAAATACTTAATTAAATAAAAAAATTTATATAAAAATACTTTTAAAGCATTATAAGCTAAAAATTATTTTAAAGCTTTAAAAAACGCTATATAAACTTTAAAAGTTATTTTTTTTATAATAAAAAAAGCTTATTTTAACTTTTTTAAGCTTAAAATTTATATTAATACTTTATAAACCTTATTATTATTCTAAAAACGGAATATTTATATTTATTTATATAAACAATATAATATTTATATATTAATAAAATAAAAAAGCTTTAACTATATAGTTAATTTAAAAGTTAAAAACGAAATATTAAATAACTAGCAATAATAACTTTTAATAATTTTTTAATATAAAAATAATTTAAAATCGTTAATAAAAGCTAATTTAACTATTATAATCTTTATATATTAAAAAAATTAATAAACTAAATAATTTAAGCAAAAAAGCTTATTTAACCTTAATAAAATTATAAGAACTCTTTTTTTTAAAAAACTAATATTAATTAAAAAGATTTATACGTATTAACTTAAATTAAGTTTTATTTTATACGCTATTATAATTATATAACTTAATATAGCTTTTATAGCTTTAAAACTTTTATAATTTAATTTAAATCTAAACTTTAAATATTATAAAAAAACTAATTAATTAATATTATATTTATTCTATACTTAATATTATGCTTTTAAATATAAAAAAAAACGATTTAATTATAACAAACGATTTATTATTTATAAATAATATAATCGATTATAAAAGTTTTTAAATATATATTATAAAACTATTTAAAAAAATTATTAACTAAAAAGTTAATAAATAAAATATAATTACTATTTTTATTATTAAAACTAAATTATTAATACTTATATAAACAGCAAAAAAAACTATATTTATTAATAAACTAATATATAAATTAAAAGTTATTTTTAATAATTAACAGATTATTTTTTAATACGATAATTAATAGATAATAAAGCTTTTAAAAAATTTTTTACTAGTTTAAAAACTAAGCTATACTATATTAATATATATAATTATTAGCTGCAATAAAAAGTTTAAAAAAAAAGTTTAAATATTAAATATATACTTTTAAACAATATAATTACTAATAGATTTATAAAAGTATTGTTTATAAATAAATAACCTACTTTAATAAAATAACTAAGCTTTATAAATATAAAAGCATAATTATAATAAAAAAAATTAAAAAAATTAAAAATTAATAATTTAACTACTATAAAAAATTCTTTATTTAAAAAAAAAGTTAATTAATAAATTTCCTATAAATAACTTTAAAAAACTAGTTTTTAAAACGAACTATTAATAGTTAGTTTTAAAAAAGTGTATTAAAATAAAGAAGTTATATAAAATAAAACATTAAAAATATATACAGTAATAACTTTATATTTAAAAAGCCTACTATATAAAATTTATAATATACACTTTAAAAATAAAGCTATATTTACATAATATAATAATAATACACACTTAAATAAACGTTTAATACTAGCTCGCTTATTTTTAATATATCTCTCTCTTGATTATCTAGTTTCTATATAAGTTTACTGATTACGTTTTTTAATTGTTATATTTATTTTACGTAATCGTTATAAAATAGTTTATTAAAAAATTTATTTTTATTCTTTGTTTTTATTCTACTTTTTTTTAAACTTTTAATTAAATATATAAACTAATAATATTATTGTTTAATAAAAGCTTATATTTTTAAATTAAGCTATTATTATTATATAAACTTTTTTTAAATCGTTTTTATTTTAACGTTAAAAAACTAAACAACTTTTAAGTTTTTGTTTTTTATATTAATAGTTTTATATAACTATAGTTATATATAATTAAAATTAAAAAAAAAATTCTAATATAGCTTATTATAAGCTAATTAAAAATTAAAGTTTTTGTTTTTATAGTGATTCGGGGTAGGGAAGTCCAGTCACGTGACTAGCGTTCAGGGGTTGGGTTGATCAATCGTGTATTTCTTCGTTTTTCGCGTTCTTCCCACAAAATGCGAAGATCCCCAAGCCACGCACACTTCAGTACAGAATTCAAGTCTTTCGTTAAGTTGTAAATCATTCTCTATATGGGCCCCAGGCCAATCCAAGTGTGTCCTTTTTAAATACGTTCGCATTGATCAATGCATTGCCCAATTCGCTACCGCCAGATTCGCTAAGTCCACATACTTAGGTGAAGTCTTTGACTTCTGGCTCCCCCTCTCCAGTCCGAATAGGGAGGCAGCAACTAGGGATACCACCGCTACTGTGTTCCGCACTGCGGGTGTTCTTTTCCCCAGATCAATAGTTAAAGCTTATAATTAGTTTTAAGTTAATATAATAAAGTTATTATTTAATAAAGTTAAAAATAATAGTATAAATAATAAGCTTGTTTTATTTTTATATAGCTAATTTTTTAGTATTTAACTTTAAAGAAAGTTTGAACTAAAGGGCTATTAAAATTATACACGTTAATTAGACTTTGGTGTTGAACTTTTAGTTACGCTATGATCTTGTTTTCGCTGGCATGGGGGGGAGCTAAATAATACTGTGCCACAGCTGTTCTGGCTATCTGGATCTGCCTTCGCGGCATTGAGCCTGTGCGCTATCGCTCACATTGGAACAACCTTGGAAGGGCAACGCTGCATCTGCTGTACCCATATAAAACCAGCTGGCACCTACCCCCCATCCCTTAATGAAATATACAGCTGTTTTCATCCCTTTAGGTGCTGCTCTAGCTGCAACTTTGTAATTGCTAAGCACCGATGTATGCAACCAATAAAATTCAATACCACTTTTAAAAACATGTGACATGCAACTGTTTTTGTTGGGTGACCTTTTTAAAGTACTGATGTATCCACCTTCAAAGCAGATGCACCCAATAAAAACTGTTAGTCGACTGCTACATAAAGCTTTCTGCCACTTTTATTGGGTGCATTTGCTTGCCCCGAAACCCACTGCCCCATCTCAAAGTACCAGTACCGAAACACCCGTCAATGGGATTAAAGCCTCCAAGACTGGGGGTTTTGGGATCCGAAATCGGAGTCCCTCTATACATATGATTTCATAAGGACTCATTTTCCCTACAGCAGAGGTACTGGTCTATATCAGAATTGTGTGTGGAGTATTTGGTGGGTGATTAGGGCGGTGTACAGTGGCCGTACCGGTTAATTCTTGGATCATATATCATTGAAAACCCCCGCAAGCCCCCCTCCCGCCGCCGCCGATACCAGCTTAGTCCAGCGAGCGTAAAACATTAGTCAAGAAGATTCTCAAGTTTCAATCCACAGACCCTCTAGCCTTCATCCTCAAAACGTGGGCTTCGACGATACATTCAAGTCCAGGCCCTGCAGAGACGCAATGCCCTCCAGATCAGATATCACCTACTTCGGTGCAGGCCCAGCTCTGCTACCTACTGATGTCCTCGAGGAAGCTGCCAAGGCTCTCATTAACTATAATGATACTGGCCTAGGAATTGCCGAGCACTCTCACCGCTCGCAGCTAGCTGCTAATGTCATTAATCAGACTAAAGCTGATCTGGCCTCCTTTCTTGATATTCCAGACAACTATGCGGTCTTTTTTATGCAGAGCGGCGGCACAGGACAATTCTCTGCTACGGCGTATAACTTTGTTGGCGCCTGGGTTGCTCGCAAGCAGAAAGAGATCTTTGGGGATATGGAAGGCGATCTCACCGACCCTAAATTGATCCAACAACTCAAGGACGCCGTGGATAAGGATCTTAGGATCGATTACCTTATTACCGGCGGCTGGTCACAAAAAGCGTCAGCTGAGGGCGAGCGGCTTTTTGGCTCAGAGCATGTCAATATCGCGGCAGATAGCCGTAAGATGAACGACGGCAAGTTTGGAACTATCCCGGATGAGAGCACCTGGAAGCTATCTAAAGATGCTGCCATGGTATATCTTTGTTCAAACGAGACGGTCGATGGGGTTGAATTTCCTGAATTCCCCGAGTCTCTTAAGCCCGGGCCTGATGGAAAAGGCCCAATTGTTGTCGCTGATATGAGTTCGAATATCCTTACAAGAAAGATTCCGGTGAAGAACTTCTCAGCTATCATCTTTGGCGCCCAAAAGAACCTTGGATTAACTGGTATCACTGTTGTGGTTATTCAAAAGAGCTTCCTACCACCTACAACACTTCAACCTTCTGCAGCCTTGATGCGACAACTGGCTTTACCTATTCCGCCTATTATATTCCAATATGAGACTATTGCTAAGAACAATAGCCTTTATAACACACTAAGTATCTTTGAGTAAGTCCTGGTTGATTTAATATTTCTAACCTAAGATAATACTAATAACATCAATAGTGTATATGTTGCAGGTCAGGTTCTTAAGAAGCTACTACAAACATACCCTAGCGGGGTTGAGGGACAGCAAGCCATATCTGATAAGAAGGCCCAACTTATTTATGATGCTATTGAAGCATTTCCCGAAATCTATAAGATTATCCCCAATAAGGCAGTGCGGTCGCGTATTAATATCTGCTTCAGGGTCACTAAGGGTGGCGATGTTGATGCCGCTGAGAGAGCCTTTCTAGAGGAGGGTATTGCCCAGGGGCTCACTGGGCTAAAGGGGCATCGTTCACTAGGTGGAATTCGCGCAAGCAACTATAACGCAGTTCCCGTTGACGGTGCAGAGAAGCTAGCTAAATTTATCCGCGCTTTCGCAATGTCATAAGAGCAGCCCATCGGTTAAGAGTGGGAGTGTGGAACCACACCTGGATTGAGACTGGAGGGGCTCGGTTTTTCCTTTGTACTTTGATTTTCCTACAAGATGGAGAATACACACGTCTATTACCTACCTAACGAGGATTCCTCATCTTTCTTGTTAGGCTAGCCCAAGAGTCGTTTCCAGACGCAGCGCGTGCTAGTACTGACCTCAGCTATGCTGGAGTAAACACAGAATACATTGGGTCAGCACCTCAGAGTCAACAGTAAAGTAAGCTAATCCTATGTGCATTCACGGTTGCCTCTAATAAACTACTTACAGAAGCATCTCTTTAAAGAGATATCTGACACGTGACCAAACATATCTATCCCGAGACATGCAACATCACAAGAAGATTAGAGGAAAGATCTCGATGTAATACCAGAAGATATTATCTTCGCGGGCAGCGTAACTAACCAGCACAGCCATGTGGAGAGCTTGTTACTCTACACCTCGCCGTACTTCCCGCGGCCGCTGACGTTGGACCTGTCGAATCAGGGCTCGGACGACCGACGGTCGTTCAGTCATCACCTGTCAACTTCGTCGCTCCTGCTGGCGGAGCTGGCGGAGCGGGCTACGCTAGATCTATCGTAGGAGCCGGTCGATGGCGGTCCTTAATTGGACTTGGGATGATGGGACCAGCCCATGGGCGTCAAGGGCCTTTGATGTGGCCGACGTCGGGGCGGGAACGGCGTTGCTAAGTATGTAGAACATGAACGGCATGATCGGGGTACGGACGTGGTTTCGAGAGCTGTCTCAAGCGTGACATCAGCATTCATCACATCCTAGAAGGCGATTTTTGCATCCATGATGAATCTGCCTTCATCACTCACCCACCACCGTTGTTTCCTTGCGTTGGAGGGTCCACCATGATTTGATATTTCGTATTGATCGACAATTGGCTGCGTTCGATTCCAAATCTTTTCTAAAACCTGTCGCATATCTCAAAATGTCCGAGATCGAAAGGCATGAGTTCCATGGTGAAACTTCTCTTCGTCATCAGTCCAAGGCACCGTATTTGAAATTTTGGAATTTAAACCCAATGTAGTGTGCCTTGCCTTGAGGGCTCCCTCAGTTCGCTGGAGGCCAAATTTTCCTCGGAAGGGCTCAGACCAGTCCTTTAAGGGAATCCTGCTAGTCTTCAGAACCCTGAGGTAATCATCTTGCTCTGCCGTTCGCGGTTCGCCATTGAATCTGGACATATTCACTGTGCACATTTATGCCCTCAGTTTCATTGTTACCAAGGATCGACCATTGTTGAATTTATCTTCAAGCCTTTGGGCCACGTCGTCACAATCCCCCTCAGTCTCGAGAAGGAATCGTATGTACTCCATCTCACCGAAGTTCCTGTCTCTTTGCTTTCGAGACAAAACGAAGGACAGTCTTTCTGAAGGTGTGTCTTACACCTATTCTTAAGGCTGCTTATTAAACAATAAGCGTTAAACCTTCCCTAAAATTTCAAAGCGGCGAGTGCGCTACACAAGTGGTAAAACCAAGAACCTAAATGATGCAAAAGGCAAAGCTCCCACAATTCTAGGCAGCAAACAATTTCAGAGTAGCACGTGACCCAACCAACGTCACCTCTTCCCCCTAAGACATTCTTCCTCACTGTAACTCGACAATTCTGAGCTTGGCTAAAGTGAAAGGCGGTATTTGGCCAGCAAAGGGCCTCAGTCATATCACATAAAATGTGCATGGTTCTTCTATTTACATATGCAGAATACCACAGCCCATGTGAATAAGTCCTTGTCCACGTACAGGACGTTCGTGAACTACATCTTTGCAAATATCGGTACCTGTAGATGTGAAATCATCCGTATTTACATCACTGGTGAAGTAAACAGTAACTGGTATTTTATAGGCACTTTTATCGTAAGCTGTTTTTCTGCCTGAGGGTTTCCTCATCCATTGCAATGGCCGGATTGCCCTACAGCTGGGCTTTGGGACTACTATGACACCTAGCCCTTGCCAAATTCGCATATACACCTGTTTAAAATTAAGCTCACATACTTCACATGTATTGTATTAGCTGTTGAAATGACATGTTCGTGCATTACTAGCTAGTGATTGTATTGAATCCCCCTGGAGCTCCTCCACAGCCTTGGTGTGCTCAACAGCACCACACCATTACCCCCAACCCTTGCCTTCACAACTCATAGGCTCAATATTCTTATTCCTTGCTCTTTCTTAATCTGTGATTGCGTTTGCTACAAGAACTTGAATTTTGTGGTGACCGGGGCGCAAGCCTTGATGACCCCCCGGCCTAACTAATCACAAGGCCACCATCCCCGCTAGCCTCGCCGAGCTCTTCTGACTTGAAGGCCTTATTGTCCTGTTCTCCGCTATTTCCCCATTCTCCTGTGCGTTTGCTTCAGAAGAGCGAGTTTCACGGTCAGTAGATCTTGAACCTGCAGGTAGTTCTGTGTAGCTTGGTACCTGGGCTGCATAGTAAATAGGGGCTGATGGCCCTGCCAGCGACATCCCAGGTCCAAAACGTACATTCGCCTGTACCACACGCATCCTTTACATTACACAGATCGCTGCCTAAAGCCATTGTGAATAGTTTTCAAGCGTGTTTGTGTGGATCATACCCTGCTAGCATATCTGGGTTACTTGTTCTGGTACCTTTCCATTCCCATAGATCATAGTATATGTTATATAAGAAGGTCTCCAGACCGTCTCATATCGAAGATGTAACTAACTGCACTTGCAATATCATCATGCCTAGGTGTATTTGCAAATCATGGAATTTGGAGGGCTCATAGCAACAGATACTAGCATACATGTCTGAGAGAACTAATATACAAGCATCTACAACAGGAGCTTCAGTTTCTAGCATAGCTATATGTTGATATGTGAGGTAGCCATGGGAAGTGTGACTCTCCTTCGCCGTAGAAACACACCTATCCACTGGTATTCGATGAAGTATATCCATGGATGGGTACATAGCTTTGGTGTTACGTGGGTTTCGTCAATGGGCCATATACAATGGACAACTCGAGTACTTTCTACAGCCAAAACAGCAACGCTAATACCAACTTGATTATATTTACAAGATCCTTGTTAGATTACTCTACTGCAAGCAGTGAAGGCTAACAGCTTGACACTACTAAGTCCACCACACACGTGAGACTAGCTGTAATCCAGCTTGCCCCAGACCGATTACTTAAACTCCCACCTCTCTATCTCTCTTCTCTTCTTCCTTTCTTTTCTTCCACAACACACCAACGTACAGACATAGATCTCGCTCAGTGCAGGTTTATCTCAGCTTCTGTTTCGTTCACCCAAACCACCACCGCCCTTCACCTTTCCTCCCTTCCCCCACCCTCATTGATCCTCTTGACTACTTCAACACGCCATTACTTGGCCGAGAAGATCTCTGGTAAGTGTTTTACTGTTCTTTTACGCCTCATCTACCCATATATCTGCCCGGATATTGTTAGCGCGCTTGTGCTTGCGAAGTAGGAAGGGACAAGGTGATTGCACCTTCGTACTTTCTTACTTTCTTTACTTTCCTACTTTCCGCCTTCCGTCTTCTTCCCACAGACAGATCAGACTTGAACAATGCGTATTTTCGATACGTACTTGTTTCTCCGTCACTCCAGGCACGAACTTCCTTAGCGTGCAATCACCCGCCCATATTATCCATCTATCCCTCCTGTACAACTCTCCCAACTTCCTCTCTCTCCATCTCCACCTTCACTCTTCACCCTTCACCCTCTACCTCCACTGACGTGATTACTGTCAAGAACAAGCCACGCCCTGTCCTTGCACTTGCATTGCAGCCCATCACCTCATTGGAGTTCTTAGTAAGGCTTCTTCCGTTCCTTCTCTCCTTCTATTATCAACCCTATCCGTAGCAAGTCGGCGCCGTCCAGAGTCCTCATCCCGGTTGACGACCACACTTGCTGTCGGTATGCTACTCGGCTTCTCGCCGAAACTTCCCAGTCTTGCCCGATACATACCATCCATCCCTCGCCATCTTCATCTTCATCTCTATCTCCATTTCCATTTCCATTTCAACTACTGCCTTCGTCTCTCCAGTTACCACCATCCGTGCCCCCCATCATCCGCCTTCAGCGTGCAATACTAATAGCTAGCTATCAGTGTCTGTCACCGCTTCACAAGAGCCATCGACCATATTGACAACTCTCCTCACTCTCATCCCAGTAAGTTGCATCTTCTGTTGATATCGCTATCTTATTTTTTCTGTTTGCCGGGTCGGCATCACTTTAAACTTTTGCCCGTCTTCTTCGTTGGATCACTTTGCCTTTAACATTTTCTTCTCTGCTGCCAATACTCCTCACGTCTCACATCAGGATTTGGTTTATTCTTTTTCTTCCTTCTTCTCCTCTCCTTTCGGCCATTTGCCAACTAGCACTCCACACCACCTACACCTATCGCACAGCTTTGGGCTTCCACGGCCATTAGTATGTACTTGACACTCCCCGCTGCTAAACACACTCGCTTTCTATTCGCGACTCCATGTGACAGCCTCCATCTTGCCCAAGAAGCCTTCATCTCTTGATTTTGATGGCTCTCGTCAATCGGTTGGCTGCGTTCCGACTTCATCTTTGCCCTACGAATTCCTTTCCCTTCGACACTCTCCCGTGTTATCTTCTTTCTGTTCTTGATACCTTCTATCCTAGCTCTACTAGTAAGCCTAAGGCGCCTGAGTGCTTTACACCCATGTACACATCTCATACTTTGCTAGCGCTAGATGGAGATCTAGATCTTTCTCGTCTTCCCACATACTACCTTGTTCTTTTTTCGCTTGTCTTTTTCTTTTTCTCTTGCTCTTCTCTCTTGCGACTAGCACCTCTGCAGACTCTGACCAATTCTAAGCAGACCACACACCTTGTACGATTTACAGTTGCAAAGCTCGGTAAGTTTTGTCATTTCGCTTCTATGACTATCGTCATTGCTCGTCCTCCCTTGCAGCTCACTTTGCATATCCTTTCTCATTCCCCTGCACTTCACTCTCCATGTCCATATCCTTGCATACATGGAGACTTTAGGCATCATTTTGAGGTCTAGGGTTGCTCGAAACCGTTGTGGTTTGTTTGCATACCGTATCTTGCAACCTGAAAACAACTTTGGTTGTCTTATGGCGCACTTACACCGCGCGGTAATGAAAGGGGTTCGCTGACATATTTGCACAATCGTTGCGAAAACCGAGCTTTCAATTTTGATAGTGGTTTTACTAACTATGCTTGCGGTTCCTGAAGTCTAACGCCCGAAATGGCAAGCCTTGGTCCCAAGAACGGCGAGGCCGTCGCTAAGCAGTTGGGCCGCCGTGCTCGCTCGGCTTCGTTCTCCTCTGATTCTTCTGGTGGTAGGTGCTAAACTTTCACAATCCCTGAAAATGCTTGCTAACATGCTGGCATTAGGAGGCGCTCCACTACATGCGAGCATGAGTGATCTGTCGATTCAAGACAATCACCAGCGATCGGCGTATGTTATGAATGGACATCTTTCTTGATATACTATCTTGCTAACCTAACAAAAGGAGTGAGATGCCCACCTCTCGTGTTGGTGAGCCGACTAATCCGGTTACCCCATCTACCAACCTTATCCAGAACATCCGAGACAACACTAGACACCAAGCGAGTTTCCAGATCGGAAAACCACCCAGAGATGATGAGGAGGTGTTTGATGCCAAAGACTCGATGACTCGTCATATGCTTGCTGGACCTGTCCCCATCATCAACCAAGCGAGCACCTCCGACGCTCTAGCTGTTATCCCGATCGTTCAGGCTCAGTTGTCACCTGCGGACCGACGCCACTTAGTCCAGGGCGTTGATGCTCAGACTTATTATCCTCCCGAGGCTTGCGTTTTTGTTGCTAAGTGAGTATTACATGTGTCAGCCTTCCAAAACCGTTCATTGCTAATTTTACACAAATAGCTTGCCCGAGTCAAAGTCCGATACAGTGTTGGAAGTCGGTATCACCAAAGCATTCTCCGTCTTTGGCCCAGTCTTTGTCAAGATCCGCCGTGACCCCAAGAACATGCCTTTCGCGTTCTGTCAATACACGGTTTGCTCTAGCCTTTCACATTACCCTTGGCATCCACTGACTGTAGATTAGGATCCTAAGCATGCTGAAAAGGCGCAGAGGGATGGCAAAGGCCTCCTGATTGAGGGACGAGCTTGCCGAACTGAGATGGTGAAGGCGAACCGTAAGTACTGTTTAGCCTTTGAAGTCTCGGGTTACACCTGCTAACTCTATTCTAGGTAGTTATGTCATGTACAACCGTCAGGGACATCAGGTCAACATTGCTGAAGCTCGCACCCATCTTTTGCAGTATGGCGAGATCGAGAGACTTGAGCCGCTTCATGAGGAAGCGGCCCGGATCATGAATCTCCCCGGCGCAGTCTTCGTCGAATATAAGCATTTTGACCCTTCTCGAGACATTATTGCTGTACGTCGTCAACCTTGAAAGGTTCACACCCAACCTACCGCTAACACGACAGTAGGCGTACCGATGGCACGACGAGTATTCCGTCGTTGCATACGACCTGAAAAGGGCCGCTCAACCTCGCCCCAACAATGGTGCCAATTACCTTATGCGTTACGAGGTCGACCGTCGCTCAATTTACGTCGGCAACTTGCCCCACCAGGTGCAGAACCTTGAGGATGTCCTTCGACACGCAGCTTCGACTGCAGGAACCGTGGAGAACATCCAGTTGATCCAGAAGCCGCCTAGAAATGGTGAGTGGTTTATCGTCTCTTCTTTGTACCAATGATTAACTCCATGTGTAATTAGAAGGTGGCCGTCCCACGATCTTCGCATTTGTCGAGTATGCACGCCCTGATGAGGCACTCGCCGCCGTTGATCTCTTGGTAAGTCTGCTCATAGATTCCCCATCGTCAATGCCGTTAATCTAACATTTCGTTTTAGCGAGGAACCATGATAATCGGCAACCGAATCCGAGTCGAGAAGAAGAATTTCCGAGATCCCGGAAATCAGCCTCGTATTGTCGCTGCACTTCCCACTGTCCAGGGTGAAGAGACTGCTGTGTCAGCCAGACCTGCCCCCGCGACCGTCCAGAATGAAGGTGATGGCATTGTTCCCGCCACACCCGCGCGCCCCGCCGCAATCACTGCTGCACCTGTCGCAGCCGCTGCTGCTTCAGGAAGTAGTTGTGATGTCAAACTAGCGACATCGCCGTCTGTGTCTCCGGACCCCGATTATCGTCCTCAAGGTGTTGCACTGCGACCCGGCCGTACGTTCGCCACGCCCACCGCGTATCAGCGAACAATCACCAGCCCCGACCAAGGCTACCAGCGAAGTACCCTTACCACTCCCCGCGAGTACCTTGCAACCCAGTATGCTGCGACCCCTCACCAAGGATACCAGCAGAACCAGTATGTGAGCCCTGGCTACACGCTTTCGCCTGCGTACCCCCGCAACTTCACCCAGGGTGGCTACAACCCAGCTACTCCACCGATCGCTCCGGGAATTCACACCCCGTACGATGGAAGTGCTGGTAGTTACTACCAAACCCAGACATCCCCAGACTCCTACTGGCAAACCCCATACCTCCAGGACGAGAATGCTGCCTACCGTTACTATTCAGGATACGGACAGCAGCGTACTCCGATGCACCTAGCAGCTCGATCCGTCAGTGTCGTCAATGCAGGGCAAACCCCCACTCGACCCCTTGAACAGGCTGCCCAGCAGCAGACCTTCCAAACCGGCGAGCAAGCTGGTCAGGATGTTGGAGGAGAGGACACTGGGGAGCACAATTAGCTATTGAACTCTCAATAGCCTCACACAATGGCGTGAACCGTACGGCGTAACTTTTGCTCCCCTTGCCTTCCCTTTTCCTCGCTCAACAAGGTGGACTGCAGCATATTCTTATACCAAAATCGGTGTCGTTGTGTGAGAGTTTGTTCGGCTTCGTCAGATCGTGTATTACACCATTTGACCAGACAGGTGGTTGTGCGATGCATTTTGAGGTTGTCTGTCACGACATTACCGGTTACAGTTATTTGACCAGACAGGCCGGCGTGCCATGTCTTTTGAGGTTGTTCGTCATGACATTATCGACTTTGGACGGTCCGAGGGCAAACGCATAGGATAGTTGCGGTGGATCTAGCTTGAATGCTAGTTAACCATACTCCTTCGCCGTATTGTACCCAGATCGTCCAGACTCCATTCCATGGCTTTTCTTTGCAGGTAAATAGGTATCCGAAATAAAAAACTGGTGTTGATAGCAAATCCGGAAGTTGACTTGATATCCTTGATGGTCGTGATGTATGCTCTGTGTCGTAGTAGTATGCCCCTGCATAAGTCCGAAAGTCTGTAGGTTATCATGCTATCGTATATGCCTCCGCATGGATTCCATTGACTCAGAATGTTTCGGGTAGACCGCCGTAGTGCAGAGACAAATGTCTGGCTGGAAATTCCAGACAAGACAAAAATCCGGGAGCCGGTTCTTTGATTATTGATAGCATGATGAGTATTTCTGTCGAGTATGAACATTAGCAGTGATCTATGAAAAGGGTTGGTGAGAGCAAAGGAGTATGGAAAACAAGGGTGAGAGTAACCTGGCATGTTTATTAAAACGAGTCTCAGCTTGCATCATGGAAACATTACATATGACTTGTCAGTAGTTTCGGTTATAACTAGGGACAACTAAGACAACAGGTGTTTGTTCCTAGCCCATGGAGTTCGGATAAGTGCTGTGCCAATAGACGCCACTGTTTACCAGTGGCAAATTCAAGAGGGTGAATCAAGAAATTTGTAACAGAATATGTTGAGATGAGGGGAACTGGATACTGTACTAACCTCCACGCTGCCATCAGGTCGGCCATAGTGGCTTGTCTTGTGGTTCATTGTCAACAGCTTCGAAGCCGTTGATGTAGGACTAATGAGGTTCGACACTTGTATTTTGGTCGGCGATGGATGAAGATGGTACCAATTCTAAATCCTTTCTTGATTGCTGCCAGTAGCGATACCGTTGAGGTAGTTGTTTAGCTATAGGGACTATTGAAGCAGACTATTGAATGAAACCCGTTAGCGTTGAGTAGATCGGAGCTATTTGTGTAATCAACAACTGTATGAATTATGGGTAGGCACGAGGTGTTAGGATGCATTTACAAAAAGCGGTATGAATACAGTTTTCCAAGCAGGGTAGGATAGGAGGAGGGACAACATGTGAGTGTGTGTCAAAGGCATGAGCAGGATACAGTTGACTGCAGTATGATTGGCAATGACGTCGATATGAACGCGAACGCGTGTAGTTCGCGTTTTAACTGCCAGTGAGGGTTGAGTCATGAAAACAAAAGATTGGGACGTGCAAGAGAGACAAGTACCTCTACTCCAACTTGAACCCAGTATCGTTGTAATAGCTAGCAGAAGAACTGGGCAGCATATGAGGAAGATATGTCTTCTTCTACTCAGCTTTTGAGAAAGATACGTTTGGGGAACAAGGCTGTTGCGAGCTACCCTAGGCAAAAGGACGAGTATCGCGGCACAGGAGAGGCAGTATGATTTGAACATGACGAGTGTGAAAGGTGATGAAGGTTGAAGGATATCTTCGGATATGACTGGGTGTGACGGGGTGTGAATCGAGAGCAAAGGTGAAAAAGCCGGCTGAGTTGAAACCTGACAAGCAGAAGTGGCAGATATAAGTAACATCTGGATAGTACATACCTTGCGAAGAGCGTTGCATGTATTCAAGGATGATTGACAGCAAGTAGAGAGATGTGATTAGAGGAGGTAAAGTATGGTGGTCTCACCCAGAACAGCTGATGGAAGGTTCTCCATAGTTGGACTCGATGAAGGAAAGAGGAAGACCTGCTCAATGAAGGGAAGGGGAAGAACCACGGGTATGAGTATCGGTAGCAGAGAAGGCCGTGTCAGATGTTAGCTAGGAGAATAGCAAAAATAAAAACCACTCTAAAGGAGGAATAGAGTGGCAAAAAGGACACCAAAATAAACAGGAGATATGTGAAACAGAAGATGAACAAGTGAACCTTTGAACTAAAAATAACGAGCCCTTGAGTGTTCCTCAGGTGGGATAAATCCCGTCCGAAGCTCCAATACCCCCAGGTCACACTCACGATACGTCACTGGTCACTGTAACACAATTACCATTGATATCGGTATCGTTATCGTTATCGTTATCGTTATCGAAATTAATCGATATGAAGCGCCTATCTACAAGGGTAAAGAGAATAGTCCGTGTGCTGGGTGTAAGAGGTTGCACTGTATGCATTTCAGAACTGCTCATTTGGAACTAGTTCCCTCTCGCCATGGCTTGGAGGAAATTAGTAATAATATTGGAAGTGTGTCGCGAGCCATTAATTTTAGGGTGGAGAGTTCTATTCATACGTATATTTTTGCTTCAAGTGGTCTAACATCGATAGTGATCAGGATATTCTTGAATCGTCATCCGGCCTGCTCGAATTGGTGAAAGAGGCATTCTCTGATCATGGGTCAACCATCTTTTGCGGCTTCGAATGCCATTATATATGTGACATATGGCGCCTTTCTGTACGTTCGAGGGCAAGCAAAGTAGCCGTATCTGATCATCCTATGGTCTATGAGAAGCTATGCTCCCTACCTCCCTGGGAGCCTACCTTGTCGAGCAGCGTCAGCTAACCATATCCGAATCTCTGTAGACTCCTTGGAACAGGCCTCGCCTGGAGAATGAGGAAGCAGTCCAAGGCTGACTTCTTGTCTGGAAACAGAACGCAAACGGGTCAGAGTCTGCTTCGAGAGTGTCGTGTGCTAAGCACCACTATCTCTCAATATTTCTCCCCCTGATCCAGAGCATGTGCTAACTACTAAGCAGCGTTTCCCCTGGCGCTCAATTTTATCGCCGCTGGTGAGTGAAGAGCTGCTGTGCTGCTCATACAGAGGCATCTCTGCATTTTCCCACGAGATCAATCAAGAGCGGTGGCACACCAATGACCAGCAGCGGCCCACACTGGACGGCAAGAATGGGTACGATGCCAGTCAGATAGCTAGCCAGTCAGGCCGGCTACGGCGATATGAGATTAGAGTAACGAATTGCGCACGCAAGACTGTAGGTTCATACCCAAGATCAACAGGTCATCCGTCCCCGAAGTTAAGCGGACTAGGTTCTTCGGGGCCACTGCTGCTGCTTCGGGGGCGGATAGACCCTGGCTCACTACGGGCGCTGAATTGAAACAGCCTCTCGTGGATCCAACCTTCCAACCCCGTGCTTCGGTGGCATGGAGGAGATTTGCGAGGGTTCTGTGGATATGAAGCTGAGATTGTACCGTAATTACTCGATCAAGTTAATGCTTGCGTGGGAAAAGTGCTGCCGCTTCGATCTCCTCCCCCTTTACCCCTCTTCTCAACGTGCTTTATTGCTAACCGTAGTTTCTTGACGTTTCAGCCCTGGGATCTGGCATTCTGTTTTCGTATCCCCAGTTAGCTACTCTTGCCGGCCTCCAGGGTGTCATCGTATATGCCATCGCGTCAGCCGCTCCGCTTCTTATCTTCGCCGTTCTCACGCCCATCATCCGCCGGAAATGCCCAGAAGGGTTTATCCTCACCGAGTGGACGCGCCAACGGTACGGAATCATCGCTGCGTTGTATCTGAGTGCCTTGACACTCCTTACGCTCTTCTTGTACATGGTCGCAGAGTTGTCTGCTATCGGTCAGGTAGTGACAGCTTTAACCGGACTGGACGGTCTGCCTGTCGTTATAGTGGAAGCTGTAGTTACCACCATCTATACTTGTGAGTTATTGTAGAATTCCGCTGAGTCGACATCAGGGGTTCACGACTGACATACATCCCCAGCGCTCGGAGGCTTCAAGATCTCTTTTATAACCGACAATATCCAAGGTGTCATGATTGTTGGTCTAATCATCATAGCTACCATTACAGTCGGCGTCAAGACGGAGATCAAGCCAGAGCTCATAGACAGGTCCGGGTTACTCGAGCCGAGCCTAGTCGGCTGGCAGCTCATCTACATTCTCCCCGTAGCTGTCTTAACCAATGATTTCTTCCTCGCCAACTTCTGGCTGCGTGCTTTCGCTTCTAAGACGGACAGAGATCTATGGATTGGCATCTCGATCGCTACGGTCGTCATCACCATCGTTTTAACACTGGTCGGCTTTACGGGCTTGATTGCTGCGTGGTCCGGAGTTTGGCCAGGCGACCCGCCGCAGGAGGATGGCTCCGTCGCCTTCTTCCTACTCCTCGAACAGCTGCCCAACTGGGTCGTAGGCATCGTCCTTGTCATGTCCGTAGCCCTCAGCACGGCTTCGTTCGACAGCCTGCAGTCAGCCATGGTATCAACAGCATCTAACGACCTCTTCCGTAACAAGCTCAACATCTGGTTCGTCCGTGGCGCCGTCGTCCTCATCATCTTCCCCGTTGCCGTGCTTGCCCTTAAGGCCCCGAGCATCCTGCAGATCTACCTGATCTCAGACCTACTGTCTGCAGCTACGATCCCCGTCCTCATGATCGGGCTCTCTGACCGCTTCTACTGGTGGCGCGGCTTCGAGGTCCTCGTGGGCGGGCTCGGCGGCATCCTCACCGTCTTCATCTTCGGCACCATCTACTACGAGAGCGCTCAGAAGGGCGGCGAGCTCATCCTCTTAGAGCAGGGATTGTATACGGGCGACTGGGGTGCATTTGGCGCCTTTGTGGCGGCGCCTGTCGGTGGTGTGATCTGGGGTTTCATTGCGCTTGCTGGCCGACTTGGGTTCCAGTACGCACAGTCCAAGATCCACGGTACTCGTTTCGACGCCTTGGATCGCCCTGTCCCCGCTGAGGTGGTATCGGAGGAACAAGAAATCATCCACCCGGTCGAGACCCAGGATGAAGTAAAGTCCGCCAAGTCCACCGGCAAGTTCTTCTAAGGTTGTTTGGCTGAAACTGTGTTGGGGTATCTTATTGGTCAACAGCTACTAGTTGACCAAGGAGGTGATATGTTGGTAGCAAAGGTGTGGATATGCCAATTGTGGGCAGAGTGAGATGGTGAATGGGTATGTTGAAAGAAGGACGTACACGAAGTCGAAAGTTGAAGTGGGGAGTTAAGAGATTGATAGTCGATATCTCAAGCATATATCTGATAGGTGACAATTTCAAAATCTTGAGATCTATCCACGAATTATATCATCAGGATCAAACGTACTTGCTCTATCTTTCATTCGGTCTACAGTACGATCGTGACAATCCTAGTGCCTCTCAATGTTGGGATACGCTAGCCACATATGGAGGGCTACACCAACTGTCCCTTTTGGGTGTCATCACGATCTTCGCTTCCAATATATTGAGTAGACAGCATGATCACCATGTAGCCAGCCATGAGGAAACGCTGTATTCCTCTCCCGAAAACTCTCAGATGTCGAAAGATATGAGTTCGCTTTCTTGCATTTATAGAGTTACAACCTTATATACACGAATTGGGTTTTCCACAGTCTCATAAATAAATGGTTGATGTACAACACAGTCTATGCCTACAATACAATCTCATCTACTTACACTTCGACCCTGAACTATTTGCAATCGTACAATACATCCTTCCTAGCCCAAGTCTAGGTCAGGTCGAGCAAGCCACCTTTTCGTGTTGAAACTAGACCCTAGGCCGGCCGACGCCTATTATTATTCGCCATAGCGTCCTGATACATAATAGCATCATCACGTATCGTCTCATACGGCATCTCCGGCAGGTTTCCCCAGAGCTTCCACGGCTCAGCCTGGTACGTAGTACCATTGACGTCCGACTGCAAGACGACATGTTCCGTCATGTACCTCTCGCGCTCGCTACCAGGGACTTTCGCGCCGCCATTACGGTCATCGTAGCGCGTGAGGCGCTGCACGCTCGAGATGCTGACCACAGCCTGTCGAACGAGCCTCATGCCCTTCGAGCTCGCCAAAGGCTGGTACGAGACGCGGAAATCAGCGAGGCGCGGATACCGCCACTTGTTATCATAGCGGACCAACTCCCACTCTGTGCGAATCCCGGCGGGCCGCGAGTCGATGGCGCCCGCGAGCGTCTGGAATAATTCCCCGGTGCAGATGCGTCGTAGCGTGTCCTTGTCGCCTGTCGCGACGGCTTCGGACATCTGTGCGTGCAGGGCTTTGGCGGCGGGGATGCAGGACCCTTTGTTTGCGCGGAAGCGCGGCCATCCGAACCCTTTTGTGCGCATCGACATGAAGTAGATCCCGATCATCGAACCCCAGGTTACGACGCGATTCTTGCCTAGGAGCCAGACCATGTGGGCGAGTTTCTTCGGCGAGAGGGGGAAGCGCCAGATGGGTGGGGGGACGATGGTGACTGATGATAAGAGAGGTTAGTTCTAATCTAATATACTACGCTCAGGTGAGAGGAAGGGAACAGATAGGACACTTACGAGGAAGAAGAAACGAAGCCATAGCTTCTACTTGCATCATCTTGTCCTTCTCTCCACGCTTCGAAGCAGCCTGGGCCTTCTTGTACCTGTCTCGTTTCAAGTCTGCGCGGCAGGCTGTCGTGCTGATGCCATGGCTATGGCTGAGACCGAGATATGCTGTGAGAATCCGCGTCGTCGGCTGTCTCAGCGAGGAGAACAGCCATGGCCGTGCTATGCGTGCGAGGTCGGCCATGGTCGGGTTCGTACGTCGATAGGAAGGGGAAAATGGGAATTTCGTGTTTTAATGGAGGCTCATGCCTCCCTCCCCCGCTCTAAACTTGAACTCTAAGGGGCGATCGTGCGTATGAGTAGTATAATTGGGTGGATGCGGGTATCGTATGGATTTCGAGGATCTCCATATGCGGTTATAGGGTGAAATAAAGAAAACTCACGATGTTCAGTTGGAGCTTTCCAGACCCGCTCGAATGCGCGATCTGATCTGAGCATTGGAAAAATTTAAGTGGGGCCAGTTGGGGAACCTAACCTTCCCCAACTCCCGAACGTTTTCTTGGTCAGGTCACTAGTATTGATGCCATTCAGACCTTGCCCCCTGATACAACATCTCGCTCACGAAAAATGAAAATAAAAATGAATGCTACATGAATTTAAAATTAATCAAGGTTATCTCATTTCATGGGAAGCGCATATAAATTTAGTAACGAGTTTAGCCTCATAACAGATAAAGCCATACCCTTTGCGCTGTGTATTTTCTTTGTACATGTCGCCAACAAGCCGACCTAGGATCTTCGCCTTGAAAGCTTGAAACTTTCCTCAGCTGCTTATCAGTTCTAGTAGAGGAGCAGAAGAGGCGTAGTATGTAGGACGGATCCTTGGCTGCTGAGAAAAAAATAGATTTGTTCGTTGCGCACCCACAACAGCAGGGCATGCCATTGAATTTCATTGGCCTCTGAACTTGCCTCCTCCATAAAACTCCATGATGATGAACCATGTGTGCCAACCAAGGCTATGTACAGCAAACGCCAATACGCCATACTCATCATCTCAGCCGTCAAAATATGTACGTCGGAGACCAGCGAATCTCAGCTTGATCTTTCCCTCCATAGGTTGTTAATCACTTGTCCGTCTTCATCAATGTCTTCCTCCAGTCTGTCAGGGTTATGCCCGGACGCAATGACATCGCCCCGCTCCTTTCTGCTGAGATAAACAAAGTCGAAGCCACTTGGTAATATTGCGTCCGCGCATAGATACCCTTTCTTCAAGTTGCGCGCTTTGTCACGAATGGCCTGTTGGTTTCGGTATATTCGGAAGCCCCCTTTCTTCTCCATCACCGACCATGAACAATTGAGGCTTGGGTCGGCGATGAGATCAAGTAGATGGTCTGTATCAGAATCAGTCCACCTTTCTCGAATTTGGTGGCCCCTCTCCTTGTTCGCAAATCTAGTCGCACGTGCCGCCTGGCTCAGCATGATAATATCTCTCCGTCTAAGGTTGGTATCTGCGGGCGTATCGTCGAATGAGCGTAGTCTGTCTCCAGCCTTCCTAGAGTTGTTATTTGAGAATCGCGTACGCTTGGGAGCCGGCCTGGGTTCCTCATACCGAAACCTCCTAGATTCGTCTATCAACTGTTCGTTGACCTCAAAATCATCGTTATCATCTACGGGCTCCTCGTTTCCCGGAGCTGTACGCTTCCGCGTTGCTCCAAGATCCTGAGAGCGAGTACTAGAATGAGAACTAGACCGAGAACGACAATGTGATAGTGATTGGGAGTCTCCGTTGCGGAGAGGTACCATGTCACCGCCATTCTCATGGCTGGGATTAGACGACCCCAATATCTGACTTGCGTCTAGTCGACGAATGGCAGCTATGGTTTGTGACTCTGTTTGTTTTCCTTTCACAGTCTGCTGGTTCGACTGCGGCTCTATTGTACGGCGCTTCGGAGCACCTCTTTCGCTCTGCCTCACGGCAGCCAGGGCAGCTGGGTCTTGAATAAAACTCGGTCTAGAGATATGTTAGTGAGTAACATGGCAAGACAAATATGATGCGATATAGCCAATGCTTACTCTGTAATGACTGTGTTGAGCTGGTTATACTCCTCGTGTTCGCTTTCCGACTCCGAATCGGATTCTTCCTCCACCTCGGCGTTCGGGGCTACAAATAAAGATTCGGACTCTTCCCGCTCCAGGACGTCAATGGTTCCTCCCTTTCCTGGTTCTTTTGGCATGTGGTCGCTCTCCCCTGCCGCTTTATTCACATGCACATACATGCCCTCAGCCCAGGTCCGCAGCTCTTTAAGTAAATCATCCAGTGGAAATAGTGCGTTGAATGCCTCTTCTGTCTCAGGTTTGCCTTGATTGGTGTCCAGTTCGGAAATATTGATGATCCCGTTCATGTGCTTCTCAAACGCTTCGGAATTTACGTAGTCTCCACCTTGGTACACGCCAGCAAACTCTCTGAATGGGCCTTTGCGCAGTCGTTGGCCAGCCTCTTCCGGTGTGTTGGCAGGTTGTTCACAGAATACTGTAGTAGCTAGAACGCGTGGCTCAACATCTCGCTTCTCTTTGAGCAACTGAACTAACCGGCCGCATCGAACTCGGAATGCCAACTCGTAGGTTTCTGACTGTGCCGGGAGGTCTGAGCGGAGGAAGATAGAAAATGCGTCGTCCAATTCTTGTAGAAAAGGCAGAAATTCCTTCGAGTTTGTCACGTCAATGAGTAAGAGAAGGAGTGAAATCAAATTCGCCGAACATATGGCCTTTTGGATTATAGCGTGAGCGTCTGGGTCATCCTGATAAGGAAGATCAGATGATGAAAGATTGATGTAGGCCCCTCCGTCCTCAGCAAACGAGCGACGCGCCATTTTGAAGGATTTCTTAGCCGCCTTGAGATTCCTACGCTCTTCTGCGGTAGGCTCAGGGTCTGTCAAAGAGGCCACAGCTACATATGCTCTCTCGCACCAGCGGCAAAGCTTGGGTAAGTCAAAGTCAAGTATGTCCTGTAGTCTGGCGGCTCTGTCTTCATACGAGTCTATCTGACTCTCTATATTGGCAGCAGCCGTATCGTTGACACTCATAGTTTCAGAAATCCTCGTTAAGGCTAAGTAGAAGGGTAAGCACGTGAATGCAATTAAAGATTACGGTGAGATAAAAACATACGGCGTTCTAGACTGGCATTGTCGGCAAAGAAGTCATCCGTGGCAATGCTCTCGATGCTCTTACGGCGGCGGCGACGTGTGCCTCGCTGAGGGATCTGAGATTGAGATTGAGATTGAGGTTGACTTGTCGACTTTGAAGCGGGTGAGGCACCAGATGCCCCAGCGCGTTTGGAACTGCTCCTAGTTTGTCTAGCGACGGGAGCTTCCTGAGGCTGGGTGGGTTCGGCGCCCCGAGAAGATGGTGTGCGCGTTCGCCGGCCAGTCATGGTGTCATATTTGAATCGATATGTGATGGATATAGAAGCCTTGGGAAGCGCGACAGAATCAGAATCAACATGCACTTACTTAGCTCATATAATGAAAAGGAAGCAGTGAATATCAGGGTGGGTCTGACCGTCTAAGGTAGTGTTACCTTAGGTATGCCACCTCCCGGAACCATGACAGACCTACTGTATCTAGTAAACACGTAAGTGACGGATTGCACAGTTTTTCAAGGTTCAACTAGCGTTTGATGGTGGGAAACAATCCATCAAACGTTTATTTCAATATTTATTTAAAAATAAGAAGTCGATTAACCATCGGTTAGCCACTTATGGACCGTATTTTTTCATGTTTAAAATATTACAGATGTTTAGAAGGAACAACAGTTAGACCGACAGTTTACGGAGCGCGGTGGGGGGGTGGTATTGGAAGTAAACAAAGCATTTTACGGACGCCATGCCTATGTAGTGTAGCTTGTCCCGATTTGTGGAGGTGGCTTGTCAAGGTTCGTCCGCCCAAGAATCTCGGGTTCAAATGTATTTAAATGGGTCCTTTGTTAGATCCATTGATTTTATTGGACAATGCATCAGATGTCGACACTACCTACTGTAAAACGAGTTAAATAGTGTAGACAGGAGACTTCAATCTCAAAGCCAAGAATAATGAAGCGGTATAATCCGATCTCTTACATAAACCAATTTTGGTACAAGGCATTTGGGGCCTCCTTTTTTTTTCCTTCCCCAAGTGACATGCATTGAACCAGCAAGTATTTATTCTTACATGGGGGCTATTTCTATACTTTCCGTTGTTACCTCTAGAAGGTCTGGGACGCCACTCTCGCAGTTGTACATTACCTACATGTAGTGTACCTAGGCCTAATTAGGACATGCATCCATCCACTTAACCTTGCTTCAGGCTTGGGAAGCACTGATGCACTGACTGTGCCACTGTCCGTGGTTGGCCGACCGCCTGTGCCGTAAAGTACTTGCATCATTACTACCTACATAGTACATACATCATAGTATACGGCCCAACCTAGACCAATGCACATTCCCCCCTGAATCCTAAATCCTGAATGCATGTCCAATCAATAGTTACTTTTTTTAATCATCCAAGTTAGCCGTGTCCATCAGCCTTCACCTCCTAGGCTGCCTACGTTTAACCTCCTGAATCACGTTCCTTACATCTCCAATCATCCAAATCTATCATAGGAGGGGAATTCCATCTCCTCTCTGTGATACTACCTTTCTGACTTTAGCCAGTTCGCATTCCCCCCTGCTCCTTTACATCCCAACGCGGCACTTCAGTAGTGTCGTCCTCTCAATCACAATGAAGTTCCGTCAACGACACGCGCCTTTGCTTCTACTCTTTTTACCTTCTCTTGCCGTCGCCTCTTCTAGTACCGGAACAAAACTCTCCAAGGCTGATCGAAGCTCCAACGTCGATACGAGGCGCGACGATTCTCACCCCTTAGATTCTACCGTGTCTAGTAATTCGAAAGCTCGAGTCGATGTCGGTACCAAGACCGCTCCTGTGGATGGCAAGGATGGGATGCCTCACGAGGGCCCCTTCGTCACTCTCTCGGACAAGGGACGCAAAAAGGGAGCCGACGCCGACGCCGATGACACCTTGGCTTCTGACTTGAAAGACTTGCCACCCCTAAAAAACCGCCCGGTCGATCCCACCATCGTCGACGGAAAGAAAATACCAGACTCAAACGATGGGGTTATGGACGATCCACATCGGAAGCCTCCCAAGCAAGGCACCACCGGTACCGAGGGCGGCGTGAGCGAGAAGGACAAGGCAAGGAAAGCCAAAGAGGGAAAGACTGGCGAGAAGGTAGAAATGATTCCCGAGACACCCAAAGAGAAGCCTCCTATGCCACACAGCGAGCAAGAGAAGATGCAGAGCGACAAGGAAACCAAGGTGGATAAGGAAAAGGACAAGAGCAAGTCGGAAAAAGCCACCGATGATATTGCTGGACTCGAGGTTCGCTTTTTCTGAAAAGAGTTATTTCGGTGATTCTGATATACTAACCATCTATACAGAAGCCCGCTGATTTGCCTGGCAAAGTATACGATCATCCCAACCCGCTTCCTGACTCGGCGAACAAAGACCATCTAGATGTCAGCACGCCTTCTAAGTCGAATACCAAACTTCCCGCCTACAATGGCGAGGCTAACGAAGGCATCATCCAACCCTTCCACTCCTTTATCCTCTCCCTTGCTATGATCTTAGTCTCTGAGATTGGAGACAAAACTTTCTTGGTTGCAGCCCTCATGGCCATGAAACACGACCGGATGGTGGTTTTCACAGCGGCATTCGGTGCTTTGCTAGTCATGACGATTTTGTCAGCCGTCTTAGGCCACGCTGTCCCGACCTTGATACCCAAGCGACTGACATCTTTTCTTGCTGCTGGCTTGTTTTTCGTCTTTGGTGCCAAGTTACTCCGCGAAGGTATGGCCATGGATCCCAACGAGGGTGTCTCGGCGGAAATGCAAGAGGTCGAGATGGAGCTGCAGGAGAAAGAGCACCAGGCATCGAAGAAGGCTAGACGATCATCTGTGTCTCCGTATGCTTTAGAAATGGGTCTCGCTCGCGATCGCAAGCCCCGGCCTCATTCTCGATTCCCTACACCCCCTCGCAGCCCATCCATGTCGCCGGGCCGAAGCCCTTCGCCCCGAAGAGGGGTTGTGAGCGGTGTGACTGTGGGCCTCTCAAATCTTCTCTCCCTGTTGTTGAGCCCGGCTTGGGTGCAGACTTTCGTCATGACCTTCTTGGGCGAGTGGGGAGACCGTAGTCAAATTGCCACCATAGCTATGGCCGCGGGCCAAGACTACTGGTGGGTGACCTTGGGCGCTTTGGTCGGCCATGCATGCTGCACCGGCGTGGCAGTAATCGGCGGTAGGGCTATTGCTGGCAAAGTCAGTCTCAAAGTCGGTAAGTAACTCTGTCCTGAACGAACCTTCGGTTTGCGCCGATAGCTCGCTAACTTACCGAATAGTCACTATGGGTGGTGCGGTGGCTTTCCTCGTCTTTGGCTTCATCTATCTGGTTGAAGCTTTTTATGCCTAAAAATGCCTGGGATATTCCTTCCGAAGCTTGGGCTTTCCAAGCAAACCAGATTAAGTTTCCATTGTACTAATTCGCGGTTCTCATGCGACTGGAATCAACTACAACCATTCTATAGCGGGCGTTGATATTGGGAGAGCCGGTCGCTGATGGTCTGTTTCTGTTGCTCTTGTCACTTATCGATGGTATTTCATGTACAACATATATATATACGGCGATGACGTCGCGACGATGACCTGGCAATGCTCGCTGGATTGGGTCCGTTGGCGCGCATTTGGCGGAGTTTGGGACAACATATCGGTCTGGTCGTCCAAAAGGATGTTCGTGGTTGTCATCTGATTTCTACTTACTAAGGGGCGAGGGAGAATGGGGTAGATCATGTAAACGCTGTGCCTTCACGACTTATGGAAAAGCACATAAGGGATCATTAGACTTTTCTAGATCGTGTTAGATCTCTTCGAGGATCATACGCTCTAGCAACCGCATCATGGCTGGCTCAAAGAATAAGAGACAACTACAAATTGTGCAACTAGCATTAGAGTCTTCGCTACTGTGTACAATATTCTCGTCTCGTATTACTTCAATCTCAAGGCATTAGGCATACATCGCCTACAGTTCCAGATTAAGACCTCTCGACTTGATGGGAGGTGGCTACTTGGATCCTCGCGGCAGCCTTCTCATACTCCACTAACCTACCATCGATTGCTTGGCTGCAGAGCTATAGCTTGAAAAAGAAAAAAGGATAGCTAATCAGGTGTATACTTGGGTATGTACGTATTGCATATGCGGGCTGACGAGCAGGCGCTTACTCAACAAACAACGCTTCTGCTCGGTATTTCGCACCGAAAAGATGGAGACCTCCCTTTTGAACAGGAGCTGCATGCATGCAATAACCCCGCACCCGACATTTGCGATGGGATGGATCGATGAATGGAATAGGCGGTGGGCTGAGGAATCTGTTTACAGTACCTTGCTTTCGCCTAGTATTACAATTACAAAACCCGGATGTCCCGCTCGATTTGCGTCTTTTTTTTTTGCTGAAGTGATAGATATACCGGTGATCCGGTTTTATATTTTGCTTTAGCTGTAAAGAAAGGACAAGTCAATATCTCATCTAGAATACGGCAGCACCGGCAACTAGTTACTATACAATACTACATCGCGGGGAAAGTCTTGGCGGGCCGCGATAAATAGTCCCGAGTTCGAGAACGAAATCGACGAAAACACAAGTCCGAGGCCGTCAAGATAGGCTTCTACTTACAATTCTTGCAATCTTGCAATCAAAGACCGAGAACGAGTGTCACGGAAGCCCCGGCTTTGTGAAACGTTACTTCACATCGAACCCAGCCCTAAAAGGCTTGAACCAACACTTCCAGCTGGAACCCAAAACCCCCAAATTATAACAGACCAGACCAGACAAAGAAAAAGCCAAAAAAAGATAAAAGATGTGGAAACCAAAGACCACGGAAGAGCTGTGGAAACCCAGCTCGGGCTCGACGTCCCCGCCGCCCGCCCCGGAACCGACGTCGTTGGGGGTGACGAGGCCGAGACAGGAGTCGATCCGCCAGCCGTTCGTCGGCCGGCGGTTCGCGCAGATCGTGAAGCTCAAGCCCGAGTTCGTGGGCAGGTATAAGGAGGTGCATGCTGCTGTTTGGCCCGAGGTTTTGAAGCAGATCCGGGAGTGTAATATTCGGGATTGTAAGTCCTTTTTTTTTTTTTAATTGCTTTGTTTTGGGTGTTGTTTTTGTTACGAGGGGGGCTGAGTTACCCACTCATCTCGTCTTCTCTATTTCACTGGCGCGGCCATTTTATGAATCTGTACATGTGCTAAACAAACATAACTTGAAACAGACAGCATCTTCCACGACCCAGGGACCGGCATCCTGTTCGCTTCGTTCAAGTACGTCGGATATGATTACGCGGGCGACATGGAGAAGATGCGAGAGAACCCCAAGGTGAGAGAGTGGTGGGCTATGACGGATGGGTTTCAGGAGGTGAGTTTGAACTTTGATTTTCTTTTGACTATCTACGTACCTACCTACCTACCTATCTAATGTTTTCTTCTTCTTAATGCACTTGTCTCATCTCACTCTGATTCCGTTCTCCCTTACTTGATTCTTTTGGGCGTGCTCCGATACCTTGGTTAGATCGATGTCGATAATACTTTCAAGTGTTATGTCTTTGTTTGTTATGCTCGTACTTGTGCTGATACTTGAATAATGTAGAGTCTCGTCCCCGGCGCGAAGAGCAGCGAGGCTGAGGGCCCAGCGTGGTGGAAAGAGGTTGAGGAAGTGTTTTATACGCCATGAGGATGACTCTGGCAGGGTATGTCATTAAGTCATGGGAAGGAAGGTGGTGGTGGTAGGCGCTGTCGTTAGATTTATTGGATGGATCATATATCTGTGGATTGATCGATCGATTAATTCTGTTAAAGAGATCCTCGTCATTGACATTTCCAAACTAAAAGAGGAAGTGATTTAGGATATGCGATACTCGGATATGGAACTTGGTAATGAATTGGGGGTTCTGTTGTTTAGTTATAGGGGTCGTTATGTCTGAGGTTGGCATTCTTTGTTGTATTTGGTGCCTTCTTAATATCTCGAATGACCAAATACTCTCGCAAAGCGAGATAAGATTGAGATCTTCTTCACTCATTGTTAGTGACGTGGTCTCTCCGTACAGTGGATATGTATCTGCCTGAGGCTCATGCAAGGCTTAGAACTGACTTGGGACGTCGTCGTAACATAGGTACATCCCAAAGACCCGATTAGCTATCCGTCAGTGCGCACTGCCGACAGTCTCCTTTGTTTAAAGAGTAGAGAGAATGTCGCTGTATATAATAGTTGATACTTATGCAACTTCCATACACATAAACCGAGGAAAGTACGTCTATAATGCCCTTTCGGAATATAGCAGAGGAGTTTCATCACAGAGAAGTAGTATAAGTAGGATCCAGTAGTTATTGATCTCTGAACCTCCCAGTGTAATAAGGAACTCTAGGACACTTATATATAGCTAGAATAGCTATACCGGCAACCCTAGGGTAAATTCTGTATAGAAGCTCGATGGAGTTGTAGGCGGCCCGGCCGTATAGCTTTCTCATATTGCAATCTCGCTAATGGGGCATGAGGATAGGAAGTAGTCCCGCTGCAAAGAGGACAGATACTCTACCGGGTTCTGGGTCACTTATATGCCAGAATTGTCAGAAAGGTAGGTTTCTCAGGTAAATAAGGAGGCCACAGAGTGAACACAAGGTCAATAATATCCCGGCAGCATTGTAGTGCTAATAGATAGATTGGTTAATTCTTGAACCTCGTAATGCTCCGAAAGGGATTTCAGGGTCCCTATATATGGCCAAAGCTGGCACGGGGGAGAGTTAGATAATACTATGTCAGAGCTGTTCTAGCCACGAGGATCTGCCCTAGCGGCATTAAGCCTGCGTGCTATCGCTCACATTCGAAATACATGGCTATTTCAAGGATATTAGCACTCTATAGGGTAGCTACTGCGTATATTCATGACGGGGTATCAGTTCCGAATATAATCGGCCCACAACGGATTAGGAAGTTACTAGATCTGATATGCTCGAATACATCCTCTATAGATATGGAGAAAGGCCCCTCATACCCACCCGTTTTGATTATAATGTAATTAATAGAGAATGGTGCTTTAAGATATTTCTTCTGCTTCTCAGCCTGATTCGAAGTATTATAGGTAGTTGAGGCCGTCAGGTCTGACTCAGTCATAGTTAACTGTAGAATGGCCAGTGACTAACTAACCATTAGTGAGCAGAGAACGATGCCTAAAGTCCCTCATGGTGGAGCTTAGCTGATATTTGGATTATAAATAGAAATATCTCGTAACAAATCTGCTAAGCTCCGTGCTTAGTCGTGTCAGTTTTCCTAGTAGCACGGACAGATGCCACAAAAGAGCTCCGTAGGAAGAGGTACGGGCAGTCCGCAGTCTACCGGATACGCGAAGTTTCTATTTTTTAACTGCAATAAAGGGGGTGGTCTATGCCCTGCTGACGCCACTGGTACTCGTCGACTAAGTAGGCATCTAGTTAGATTCTCTGATTTAATCTCACAGCGCTATTGTGATCTAGTTGACCATCAATGGCTCCAGAGATGGTGTCAGCTACCATATAGTGGTTGGGTGTTAAACCGTCTCCTAACAGCTACCCTATAGGGGTACGGTTATACCATGATAGCTATATATAGGTGACTTTGTACTACTTTAGAGCCTTGAAAGACTCAAGAATCAAGTCTATTAAGTCATATACTACCGGGGTACGTACTACCTTTCCGTGATAACCTATTCGTTCACTCTGTGACCTTTTTTCCTCTAACCCTTAAGTACATATCTGCTCGCCGGAACGAATTGGTAACGACAATGTTTTATTGTCTTCTTGAAACCGAGGTATCTTGTCCAGCGTAGTACAGAATGGGCGGTATACGACATTGAAGAACCGGTAATCCGGTATGCAGTAGGTAGATGGCACGACTGAGAAGGGGGTCCCGGATTCCCGGGTAGCTGGTGTGGGGAAATGGACACCTAAAGTTTCCGAGATGATGCGCTTCACTAGATTTATAATTAGTCGCAACCTGAGATGGCGAATATCAGCTGTTGGATATTACTGGTGATTAAATGAGGGACCGAAGGTGCGGAGCCGGTATAATCTATAAGAAATATTCAGGTTGTCAGCAATGTGCAGTGTGTCACGAGTTGGTTTTCATAACCCAAACCATATCTGTCAATCTGCTTCCAACTCCCGACGCTGCATGCAAGCTGATTAAAATATAGAGTAATTGCTCCTTGGCACTTAACTTGAAACTCTTTTCAATTAGTTTCAAGTGTCAAGTTTTATACTTTGGTGCCAGCACGCTTTCCCATAGTTAGGCACCTCTAGGTAGGTAATCAAAAAGGCGCCTACAGTCTGAAGGAGCAGTACACGTGTCCTACGTAAATACTTCAAGCTCTAGAAGCATTGCACTCCGAGTTCTGCACTATCAATACAACTACTATTGGCAGATCCAACAGCTTTATCTACAGTATATTCACGACCTGATAAGTAAAGCAGGGGTGGAAACGCTACTACTACTACAGAAGCAACCGGATCTTGAATCTTGATAATGGACGACATACAGTAATATGAAGAATTACGCTTTCCCAATTGTCAACTCTTTGATTTATTATCACGGCTTCTCACGTCCCCACAACTGCCAGCTTGCACCACACCGTTACTTTGGCTAGTGTGGTACGGTAACTTGCGCCCACATCCCAAACGGCTGGAAACCGTGGTTACAGTTGCATCCCACGCGATCGCTAGGGCTAGGGTAGAACCAGGCATGCCAGGGCAGAACCAGGGCACGGTTGCACCCTTGCTTGTACTGACGCGCTCTCCGTCTAGGGAGGAGGTCGGGTGATGACCTATCTCCAAGCAGCGATAGACGTGTCATTGGGTAGCGGCCACGAGCCCTTTGGACATTAATACTGAAAGCAAGGAGCTTCGAAATCTTCTCCATCGCCCTTGTGGCGTCTCATACAAAGTGGTATACACAGCCCCATTCATTTCAGGTCTCCATCTCATCTGGATCTACCGGTACCAGTTTTCTGTTCTCCCGCTTTTTGACGATAAAGCTAGGCTAGGAAGACGCCTCCAAAGTTTCCTAAAACGGCAACATAGCCGCATAGGTCCCTTGGGGCAAACTGATAAGGGCGGGTCGGAATCAGTATTGTTCTCTGATTTGCTGTTTTGTAACCGCATTTCCACGGCCTTACCTCGTTTGCCAAGCGTCAGCCATGAATGGGGCTAGAATCGAGGGTCTCGCGCATTGGTGTGCGCCGCCCGGCTCCGGGTACACTTTTTTATGGTCTGTTTGGTAATGGCCTATCATTGTCTCTTTGGATGAACAATAACGAGGCAAAAGGATTCACTCGAGTGCGAAATGATATGAATATATTTCTCCTCCTTCCACCCTGGCTGTTTCTGTCATCTTGGGTCCTTCGAGTTCGTTGCGGACTGTTCATCGTTGGATATAATCGCTGAGTCTAAGCGTCTATACGACTCGCGTCTTGTCCGACCCGCGTGACGATAGAGCTCCGCCCGCATTAAGAGTTTTTTTTTCCCTAGGCTCTTAAATAAATTGCATTGGCCGCCTTCAACACCCTCGCTTTCGAGCGCCCAACCACGCGACAGGTTCAAGTCGGTGCGCCGGCGAACAATATTCACAATGACACTTGCTCAAACGATCAACGAGAAGGTGGCGCGGAGTGCCGTTGGACGATGGTTCAAGCTAGAAGGCTCCGGCCATGTAAGTTAGATTAGCCTTCTCGACGTTGGCCGTTACTGATCGTAACACCCATTGTAGCGCAAGGAACGGAAGGGGTCTCTTTTCACCACTGAGATCCGTGCCGGCATATCCGCTTTCTTCGCCATGGCTTACATTCTAGCCGTAAATGCAAGCATTCTTTCCGACTCAGGAGGTCCGTCTCAGCTAGACAAATTGATGTCCAACGAATGAACCCTGGTTAGCTAATAAAGGGTAAAGGAACATGCGTTTGCGCCGGCACTGCTGACGATCCTTTTTGCAATATGGACAACGATTACCTTCTGTGTGTGGCCGAGGTCAAGCGGGACCTTGTCACGGCCACCGCGGCTATCTCAGCCATCTCATCCTTCTGCATGGGCCTATTTGCCAATCTGTAGGCACGCCCCCGTCTTCGTCGCCTTTTGCGTCCTCTCGAGAAAGGTAGATGCTAACTCACGGGGAAAGTCCCGTCTCTTTAGCTCCTGGTATGGGTTTGAACGCTTATTTCACCTATACCGTCGTCGGTTTTCATGGCTCTGGTAACACTCCTTATGCCGTCGCCCTAACGGCTACCTTCGTCGAAGGCTTCGTCTTCTTTGCCCTAGCCCTCTTCGGCTTGCGCCAGTGGCTGGCACGTGCCATCCCTCGGTCCATTAAACTCGCTACGAGCGTGGGTATTGGCCTCTTCTTGACCATCATCGGGTTCACGTATAGTGAAGGTCTTGGTTTGCTGCAAGGCGCCACATCTACGCCGTTGGTATTGGCGGGCTGTCCGCAGTCTGGCTTTGGTGAGGACGGACTGTGTACCGAGGCTACGAAGATGCGCAACCCTGCCATGTGGGTTGGTATCTTTGCTGGTGGCGTCTTCACCGTGATTCTTATGATGTATCGCTTCAAGGCGGCCATCATCGTGGGTATCGCGCTTGTCAGCATTGCATCGTGGCCCCGGACAACAGTTCTCACTTATTTTCCTTATACGGAAGTTGGCAATGACGCCTTTGATTTCTTCAGGAAAGTGGTTGACTTCCATCAAATCTCTAAGACTCTCAACGTTCAGCAGTGGAACATCTCTCAGCATGGGGGGCAATTTGGCCTGGCACTCATCACCTTCCTTTATGTCGACGTTCTGGACACTACAGGCACACTGGTATGTCTAGCTTTTCTCCATCTGCCACTATCCGTACTCCTATGCTAACACCGGGACTACAGTACGCCATGGCTCGCCTGGCTGATGTCGTGGACCCCGTAACCGGTGACTTCGAGGGCAGTACCGCCGCGTACATGGTGGACGCCCTCAGCATATCCATCGGATCTCTGCTCGGCTGCTCCCCCGTGACAGCCTTCGTCGAGTCTGGCGCGGGTATCACAGACGGCGGACGGACGGGCTTAACGGCGATGACGACGGGCTTCTGCTTCTTCATCTCGGTCTTCTTCGCCCCCATCTTCGCCTCGATCCCGCCGTGGGCGACGGGCAGCGTGCTGATCCTCGTCGGCTCCATGATGATGCCGTCGGCCGTCGACATCAACTGGCGGTACATGGGCGACGCGATCCCGGCCTTCGTCACCATCGTCGTCATGCCCTTCACCTACAGTATCGCCTACGGCCTCATCGCCGGCATCCTCCTCTACATCATCATCAACACGCTCGTGTGGGTCATCGAGGTCGTCTCGGCCGGCCGCGTCGTGCCCCCCAACAAGTCCGAAAAAGACCCCTGGACATGGCGCATCCCCGGCGGTGCCGCGCCGCCGTGGATGAAGCGCGCCCTCAAGGGGAAGAAGGACTTCTGGCGCGAGGACCCGTACCCCGTCATGGAGTCGGCGTCTTCAGACGTCGTTGTCCAGGGGCTCGGAGACGAAAAGCGCAGTACGTCGGGCTCTGTTAAAGGCGGACCGACGGAACCAAGCGCGCCTGGTATAAAGATTGCCTAAAAAGAGGCGCGCTGCGGGATTTTCAACAAATGTAAGAGAAGAATTCATGTAGCATTAGACCTGCCTTTTGGATATCTACGCTTTGTATATACAGGACAGCGAGATCCTCTAAAGGTACATATACTGACGATTCGATTTAACCAATTTGATTTCGCGACGTGCAGTTTGATGCGAACAACGAGGCCGGTCCTTTGCAATTCAAGCTGTGCAGTTAAGATTTCATTTATCTAGGCACCATAGGAATGTTGCGCCGTTACACAGTTTCAGCTTGCTATCTCCTTGTGCTACCTATCCGTCTATATCTCACAGCAGAGCAACACCTGGGTCGAGAGGCTAGCTAGCCTAAGGGAACAACACGATGCGCTAGATACTGTAATAGCATAAACGTAAATGGGCCAATCAGTCTTGTTTCGCGGCCATGAGAGCTCCCTGCCTCAAACGTGAGTGTAAATCCTCATTTGCCCAAACCAAAAAGCCATTCCTGTCCCTTTATCACTGGTGTTCCAGCTGCGCATCCAAAAAGAAAAGTAAAACCATCAAAACGCCCCAATGATGCTCCCTCCCCAAGCATCAGGCCATTAGGAACCTGATCTCCCGTCCATGAAGTATTGAGATGAAAATGAGAGAGAAAACTCGTGGGTTATACGCCCATTGTGAAATCGTGTTCGATACCAGGGGTCACGCTAGCCATAAACTGTGTAAAGATTAGCTTCAAGCTGTACAGATTTGAAGATAGATATAGAAGGGTGATAGCGTACCTTGAGGAAGACTACGAGGTACTGGTCGACTCGAATAGCCACGTCTTGATCCTCAGCTTCGACCTCCTCCCAGTCATCACTACTCGACTCGGCGGCAGCCTCTGCGCTCTTGACGTCTAGCTTATTGATCTCGTCGACCAGACCCTCCATGCCAGGGTCGCTACCGATTGTTTTGCCCGACTTTAACTTGTCACGCCTGATCTTCAGAGCGGCATCGGCGCGGTCGAGTAGTGTCTTCATGACGGATGCGTGTTTACAGGGGTGCACGCTGGCCATTTTGACGTTGTTTGCGAAGAAGGGGAAGTCCTCCAACGTCACTGTCTTCTCCTTGTAATCCCCGACGATATCTTCCATCATCTGTTGGGGTGCAAGGGGTTGGCCCTCGGCGTAGCCTGATAGGTACAAACGCGGTGTACGGTAATACGGCGAGTACATAATGTAAAGAGTATATGTCCGACGGGCCCTGCAATATGAACAAAGATGTTAGCATTCGAGGTCGGTGGGTTGATTGTGCGGAGGTCCGAAAAACTGACCCTGTCCTCTTCTGGGCCTCAGTGTCTCTGATGATGGCTTCGTCATCATCGTCATCCTCCATATCGGGGATTTCGTCCTCATCATCGAGGGTATCTCCTACATTGCCCGCATCGTCGACGGTCCGAACATCTCTTGCCTTAAGGGGTTGCGAACTGCTCAGGCCGCCCGTACGAAGCCACCCGTCGTCATCAACAGCTTGTCCCTTAGACCTAAAGTCATCGCCATCGCCGACTACAGCCTCCTCGTGCCCGGCATCTCCGGCAAAGTCGTCGTCGAGGCGGCGGTTGCAGGGGACGTTGCGTGTGACGAGGAACTGCTTTCCAGGAGGGAGGTAGTCTACGCGCTTGGACTCGGAATCGGCGTCGGCCCAGGACCAGGTGGGAAACTTGAAGACGAGATAGTCACCGGCGGCCAAGAATTCTTCGGGGGTGATCTGGCCCGTCTTGCGAAACGTCGACGTGTGGGAGACGGGCGTATACTTGTCACGTAACGTGTTGACTGTGGAATATAGGTAGTTCATGATGGGGGGATGGCTATGCGTTTTCTCTTTTATCTTTTGGACGGAATGAAGAAGAATGGAATGTACGTATTGTATGTATGTATGTATGTCTGTATGTCTGTTGAGTGCGGACTATGCGAAACAAAGGATACACGCAGGCAGCGTCAGGGGATAAAATGACGACTAGGCAGTCTGCAAAGAGGCACTGCAGCAATAAGAGCACCGATTTGCGCGAGGCAGACGTAGATTAACAGGTGGATGTATGTATGTATGGCTGCCTGTGTGTCTCAGCTATCTGATAAGACTGCTACTGGGTAATTTTTGATTCACGTTGACCTGGCACAAGGCTGGGTTTTAGTCACATGGTTTCTGAGGCAGTGGGAATGACACGATAAGATGGAATTAGCTGTAACTCTTATGACAGCAAGTGACACACACACACACACACACACAGTGGACGGATATGGCGGGGAGGCAAAGGAGGGACGCGGAGGAGAGGGGCAGCTGGAAGCTTGCGCCGGGCACTGTCTTCTTATCTTATCTCCGTCTGCGTTGACTTGATAAGTGAATGCTAAGCCACGGTTTATTGTATTATCGGTGCCACAAACTAAGAAGAGGGGATCAACTGCCTAACGGGACAGCTAAGCCACATTGAGGCTAGAGGGCTTCGTCTCCTCTCTTTTTATTATTATCTCGGCTCCTCTTCGGATTACGCCCTGGGTACCCACGAAAAAAGTCAAGCGAGAAAAGCCCACACGCTGCTGTTCAACATACTCCCTCCAAGACAACGGTACTAACCCAGCAGCACTCGACAACAACCTCTCTTCGTCAGACAGACAGCCTTAGAGGTACGAAAAAGGACCTAAAATTCATAACCTCATTTCGCAAATTCATACTGACAGAACCCTTTTCCCCACAGCCTCGCCGTCAAAATGAGTGTGTAACCCTGCGACAATATCGTCCACCAACTCTTCGTCGATTACTGACCCGCGAAACCAGCCAAGGGAACTTCCAGCTTTGGAAAGCGCCACAACAAGACGCACACTCTGTGCCGTCGATGCGGTTAGTCCTCCTCGATCTCGAAATTACTGCCAACGAATGGCGATGGTGGCGGAAGCCAATTGCCGAAGACACATCGACCAAGATCCAAATAAATCCGACCGTGTACTGATGAATTCGTCTCCAGGACGCCGCTCTCTCCACATCCAGAAACACACCTGCTCATCATGCGGATATCCCTCTGCTAAGACCCGAAAGTGTACGTTACCAATAACAATCGAATGGATGATTCACTACGATACCCGACCTCGCGATCCGGACTCGTCTTGCGTGCTAGGACTGGACTGATTTTGTGATTGCAGACAACTGGAGCGAGAAGGCCAAGCGCAGAAAGACCGTTGGTACTGGCCGCATGCGGTACTTGAAGGACGTCTCCCGCCGCTTCAAGAACGGCTTCCAGACTGGTGTCCCCAAGGACTCCCACGCTCCCTTTTAAACTCTCGACATAATGGAAACGATGGGTGAAAGGAGATGAACAAATTTCGGTGGGGGCATGGCAATGGAACGGTGTTACTGACATTCGGACTGGTACTTTCATGGAATCTCAGCATCTTTTGAGTTTCCGAGGGAAATGTTATGCTAGCAATATTCCCTCAAAAATTGCATCACGATCTGGCAAAGACAAAGAAACGGCGATTTCCTACCAATGAATGTGCATGTCTGATGGGCGGGGAAAGTCACAGGAACTTCCATGTCGAGGTTTTGAGCCGCCGCAAGGCATCTGTCTGGCCTTTCTGTGGGTGGATGGCTATTACATGTAACCGGATCCACAGGATGATTGGGTTCATGATAGGGTTTTCACTATTGGCCACGTTCGAATACACGAACGCTACCATCACCGCCAATGAAGTACAATAATTCCCGGTCCTCTACAGCTATGCCAGCAATGCCCTCGTCTCCTCCAGGGGTAACTCTGAGTACACCACTTACATCTTTTGCCGTGCCTGTCTCTAGCATTCTTAGACTCAAGACGAGCTGCGCATCATGAGCCAGCGATAGAGCTAGGGTGCTATGCTCTTTTTCCAAAGCAGTGCCTTGTGTAGAAATCAGGGGCTCGTCTGCAGAAACAGTGATGATGCATGAATGCACTTTCTATTGCAAAACACGCATTAATATCCCCTGGCCGCCTAACGTAGAATGGAATTCTTGTCGGTGAACTACTTACTTCGCGCAGACCTAGAATGATATCTCGAAGACCTGGGCCTGGCATGGTATCACCTGCCACGGCCAACAACAAGTCTGGCTGGTCGATAACCAGTACAGTTTGTGTCGCGGGACTTAAGCCCTGAACATGAGCCACGGCATCTTCTAATGTCCGGCGGAGGTGATCCGTGGTAGCCGCCAGCAGCACCTTCCTCCCTGAGGTGATGTCTATCGCAGACTGTCTACGCCCATGATCTGAAGATGGGATGAAGAGACCCGTGAGCCCATCAACGAAGGTGAAAGAGCCTTTCTTTGTGGCTAGATCCAGATCGAGACCTAATCGCTTGGAACCATCCTTCCAGAAGGCGTAATCGCGCAGGAAGCTCACGAGGACTACGCTAGTGTGTTGAGGGGTTGCATCTTGAGAAGCCGATTCATCTTGGTGATGATGATGAAACGAAGGAGAGGAGACGAGTAGAGCGTAGAGATAGCGGTGAACGAGCCAGTTGGTGCTAGACCCCAGGACTCCACTCAGCAGGATGAGGGATGTCTCGTGTGGCAGGCGGAGGTAAGGTTCGAGGAGGGGCGGTATTCTCAAGGCCATGGGATGGAGTAAATACGAGTAAACGGAGGGGTTGGCGTTAACTTGGGTCAGGGGGTCAGGTGAGGATAGGCCGACAGTATGTATACAGAAATGTCGAATAACCAGTGGAACGGGATAGCCGCAATTAGGGACTCACATGAAACTAGCCCGCAAGGACAATGGAAGGTAATTATTGTTCGTTGGTTTATCATCAGGGGTCTTTTGCGGTCCGGCGATGTGTGCATGTGATGGTTGTTAGGGCCAAATGCCCGGTGCCGTCATAGTGGATCTTACAGGCCTAGGTATCTCGCTATAGCAGATCTTACCTTGGTACTTTGAGATACCAACGATTCAACAATATCATGATGCTTTTACCTTTTACTGTCGGGGATTCCTTAGATATTGTTTCAAGTCTCCTTTGCTAATATTTTCTAGTCAAGTTGCACTGGGGAACCCGTAGACATCTGAAGTCGGGTCTACCTATTCACTCGCTAAACATGTCATGCAGTGTAGATCCGAGTACCCCTTCAAAACCCCTTCACTCCATTCCCTCGACTTCTCCATATCCGGCCTTCACCACCAGTCTTGATTGGTTGCTTGCTGACACCCTAGAGCACGCTACCCACACCTAGAACCACGTTCACATTCCTCTTCTGTTCGTATCATTGCTCATGACCCATGGGAAGTTTATGATGTTAATTGTTTGTTCCGTCTTTTGGGACAGTTACGGTTGTACTTGGCAATGGCTATACCTACTTTAATACACTTTCGTCTCGCTTCATCTTCTATCCTGCTTTTACTTTTCTCCCCACCTTAGCACTACATCTCGGCAGTGATCAGCCATACTATGACTTTCGCTTAGCCCTACTCATGTAGCCCTTGTCCTCACATGTCTTGACTCTGTTCCTTTTCACCTTTTCCGACGGTCAGTTTCACATCAAGTCCAGGTCTTCTAGGTCTGGACTAACTATCTACCTAGTCTCCAGTACACTAACCTGGACCTGCTACTTCTCAGGATTATTCTGACTGTTTTCCCTCAGGGTACTCAACTGGTCTACTAGCAACGGCCGTGTTTGATGTCGTCACATGGGCGCAACTAAGTAGTCATTAGTCGTTACCATCTTAGCTCGCTCCACACCCGTCACTTGCTCTCCGCCTTTCCAGCCATCATTTGTATATGGGGTTAGGTTCAAGGGCTTTTGGTGTAGGTGAAAACGACAAGTAAAGGCGGTTGCATACCAATCGATTTGCCTTCGTGTGTGCTTGCCTATCCTATTTGATCGCCCGAGTAGTAGGTGCAGCGATATAGGACCCGTCAGTCTACGAGGACTTGGTATATCGAGATCATCTACGGCCTACGTATTCTCAACCTATTCTTACAATAATTCTTTCCTCAAATATTCTTATGTACGTTTTCTCGGACACATTATTGCTCTCTAAATACCTTCACATTTATTAGTACCTAACCCGCGAGAAAGGATAGATATCACATTCTATTGTTGAATAAGGAAGTTTCCAAAGAGTCTAGATAGAGTGTTACAAAATGGCGGGTGAGCCCAAGAGTTCGGGACCTCGGCGTCCGTGGAGGACCCTTCTCAATAGAAAGAGTGACGAGACCCTCGATCAGGATCGTATGGGGGAGAAGCAGCCGAAATCAACATGGACAATGGGCATACTCAACGACAGAGAGACCATCGAGGTCCCAGGTACGCATTCGTTGTTGGCGACTCAAAATGGATGCAGGCCGGCTCACATTGTACCTAGGTTCTGTTCTGTTGCTCTCAAAGGAGCGGAATGAGCCTCTTGGCCTCCGGAATGCTCCCGCTAGGACATCTCACTCTTCCATTCCTACCGGCATACTAGCAGAACCACCAACATCGTCTCTGGCAAACGATCAAGTCCCAGAGGATAAGAAGACGACTAAAGATGGTCAGATCATCCTTGAACCGCAACCAGATGACTCTCACAATGATCCTTTAAATTGGCCTGCCTGGCGCCGTGATTGTGCTTTACTCTCTCTTGGACTGTACTGCATGGTGGGAGGCGGCATTACCCCCATTCTCGCAGCTGGATTTACGGACGTCGCCAATGGTGAGTCAGATGGTTCATTGGGCTTTTGCTGTTCAGTTTCCGGTTAACATGGTTGCAGACTACCATATTGACGTAGCCCAAGTCTCATTGACAACGGGGCTGTATATGCTGGGTCTCGGTATTGGCTGTGTGATTTTCTCACCAACTGCCATCCTCTACGGCAAGCGCCCTGTCTACCTCTTTAGTTCCATTCTATTCATCCTCTCGGCCGTGTGGTGCGCGTTATCACCTAATTTCACCTCTCTCATCCTTGCCCGCATCTTCCAGGGCATTGCAGTCAGCCCAGTAGAATGCCTCCCCTCAGCCACCATTGCCGAGATCTTTTTCCTCCATGAACGGGCCTTTCGAATTGGTATTTACACATTACTGTTGCTCGGTGGAAAGAACCTGGTCCCACTCGTCAGCGCTGCCATTATTAATCGGCTTGAGTGGCGCTGGGTATTTTGGTAAGCCATATTTTACCGCAGGATATGGCAGCACTGTGTTCTCTATAAATTGCTAACTTTGTCTAGGATTGTTGCTATCGTAGTGGGTTTCTGCGGAATTCTCCTGTTCTTCTTCGCGCCCGAGACTTTCTGGGATAGAAGTCCTGTTCCTAGATCATCACGCCGAGTCTCTAAAAGGCCCGGTTTCTTTAGCCGGAGGTCGTCGGCAAGGCAATTTGTGCCTAGAGCAGCTCAAGCGGCTGATGAGACTACAGCACCAAATGGACAACTCACACACGAAAATACTGAAGTTAGGTCTATCGAAGAGAAACAGGAGGTAGCACCACCCGCACATCACCGCCACGTCGGCTTCGCTCCTAGCGTTGGAGATTATTTAAATTTAGATTCGAAGCATGAGGAGACTTCTTCACCCCGAACATCCGTTGGGTTCGCTTCTGTGGCTATATCACCACCTTATGAGGAGACACAAGCTGGTTATTCCACGCCAGTTGTTAACCCACCTTCCTCTAAGGGCCAGCCGACGACCAGCTACTTCCAAGACCCGGAAGCACAACAGCATGGCCCCGGCGCCCTCAGCTTTGATACAGAAAGTGAAAAGATGTCATTCTCAAGCCTAGCGGCTGCGACGAGGGGACAAGTGTATACACATAGATTGCGGGAGGCGCCACGTCAGTCGTTCAAGGCCCAGCTGAAAGTACACAATGGTCGGCTCAATCAGGATAAATGGTGGAAGGTCGCTGTACGGCCCTTTGTTCTCTACTCGTATCCCGCGGTCCTCTGGTCTTCGGCTGTCTACGCTTGCTCGGTAGGCTGGCTGATTGTCATCTCGGAATGCGTCGCCGTTATCTATCGAGAAGGGACCTATCAGTTTGGCGCCCTGTCTACCGGTCTCGTCTACATCTCACCGTTCCTTGGCGGCATTCTGGGCACAGCCGTCGCAGGAAGAGTCAGCGACGTGATCGTCAAAGCGATGGCTCGACGCAATGGTGGCCTATACGAGCCCGAGTTTAGACTAGTCATGGTCATTCCTATTCTTATCACCACTTTGATCGGGCTGATCGGATTCGGATGGTCTGCGGACGTGAACGACCCCTGGATCGTGCCGACAGTGTTCTTCGGCGTCTTGTCGTTCGGTTGCTCACTTGGTTCTACGACAGCTATCACCTTTTGTGTAGATAGCTATCGACAGTACGCTGGAGAGGCCCTGGTGACGCTGAACTTCAGCAAGAATGTGCTGCATGGGTTAGTCTTCAGCTTCTTCGTAACGGGATGGCTCAAGGATGATGGGTCCAAGACTGTCTTCACCTGGATTGGTATCATCCAGCTTATCGTCCTGCTGTCTACCATCCCCATGTACATCTACGGCAAGAGAGCCCGCATGTGGACTGTGAGGATGAATTTTATGGAGAGACTCTAACACGTTGTACGCGCACGCCAGTTAGAAAGGAAGACGCAGGTTTTGACTACGGATACTGCATGGTATGATATGGCATGAGACTGAATTTTTTTGGCGCTGGTCGGTATTGGATACTCACTCACATCTTTTAACGGGCATCTTACGACAGCATGACACTAGCATCCATTATGGCGGCGTTAAGGTACAATTATACCACTGTTATATTGCATACGATGTTGGTGCTTTCTTCTTGGTGAATGTATAGTGGAAGGAGTACGGGACAATCCTACCCACATACAGAGCCGCCGGGTACTGTTCGAATACCTGTTCCCTCTCGGTTAACAAACTGTCGTAGTCAACTCTAAACAAAAACTCACATATACTTACTCTTCTTCCCTCACACAAGGTACCAAACCACATCTTACCTGAATGGATCTTCCAGATCCAACCAGACGATCATCCACGCAAGCATTCTCTCACCAGATCGAATCGAAACGAGCATTATCATTATTTACTAACATCAGTTCCGTCACCGCCAACTCCCAAATAATCCTCCTAGAATTCCGCCCCCACCACCACCACCACCCCCTTCCCCATTTCTCCTTGCCTCATTCCTAATCCACTCCTCCAAGAACTGGCGATCGGCCAACTTCCTCCCATCCGTGACCTTCGTATCCGTCCTCGCCTCCCCCCGGTCGTCAAAACTCAGCAAGGTAGGTATACTCGTGACCATGTACGTCATGCCCAGTCCTCCTCCCACATCGCTCCCGACACCAGTGCTCGCGGCCATGATGTCGGGCGCGTCGTACTCGACCGTGCAGAAGGCCACGCCGCCCTCGGCCTCGCCGACGCCGGACTCTACGAGGGAGGATAAGAGGGGCGAGACGGCGCGGCAGGTGCCGCACCAGGACGTGGTCCAGAGGGTTAGGAGAGGCACGCGGGAGGAGGCGGACAGGAGCTGGTAGGTGTGGAGGTCGTCGGGACGGCGGACGCTGTAGTGAATGAGAGGAGTCAGCGATTTTTTTTTTGGTAGGTAGGTAGGTGAGTAGGTAGGGGGGTGGGAAATTGTTAATTGTTGACTTTGTCACTGTCTGAAGAAAATTGAAGACGGAAAAGCATACTCACGAGGCGTAGATCTGGTTCCTCGCGCGTGAGGCGCGGGACGTCGCGAAACCTCTTGCAACACGCGGCCCGAGGCCGCGGGCGATTGGCGGCATTGAGACTAATCACGAAAATGAGCTGAAGTACGTAATGTCTTCTTTTTCAATTCTCGGAAACTCTGGGTTCGTAGGACGTGTGTGTCAAAGTCAGGTTGCCGTTTTGTTGTTTAAGGATGGTGCTGGTTTGGCACGTGCGAGCGAATGGGTACCTATACATAAAATTACAGTCCCTTGATGTCGTCATAGGTAGATAGGCATTGGGAAGTTGAGAGAGAATAGATACCTATCAGGTGCTCGGAAATTGCGGATCTAAGATCAACGCAGCTCTCTCCGATATCCCCGGCAGCGGATGTTGCCTACTCTGCTAGACGAGAGAGTGATCCCAATTGCTTTGGTGTCGAGAGGCGGCCGAGAGTATAAGGAAACATTCTTTCCTCGCACGTTATTGTATGGTTTTGAGCATGGTGCGTAGGGTGTTGCGTCGCTTCTTCGTATTCTGAGCTCACGATGATCGTGTATAAGTGTATGGGGATGGCAACCCGGAGTCTTAGAAGAAAGACTAGATTAGCTCTAAGGCCTACAGCTTAAACAATTGCACACCAGTAGAAGACGTTGAATCCCTCTAGAGCAGGTAGATCGTATGAAATCAAATTCAGGGCAATAGTGCTCGTGTTGGACCGTTCGATGTAATGCCCTTCTCGCATCTACATAGCTCTAGATACGATATAGCTCCAGAAAACACATGAGGCCAAACTCGCTTGAAACCCAAAAAACACAGCGAGCGACCTCGTCAAACTCTAAACAACCGCGCCAGCCTAACGCCCCTCGCTATGGATCTTAGAACAGAAGAAGCACCCCGGGGATATCCGCTACTAGTTACCAACAGCTTAAGTTCTCGACAAAGGTTGACAAAAACAAGGGGCATCTGCCCCAAAAGTACTCAAGAAAATAAATGAATATTTCTTTTACCCCCCAGTGCCATCCTTATTGACGCCCAAAACCTTGACGACGATGCGCCCAGTAATCTCGACAGCCGTCCTCGCAATAGCAACTAGGGGCACATTCCCCCCCTCAGGAAAGGGACGAGTGGCGTGAGAATGCAACAACAAAGAGAGCATGCTGATAAAGCTGGCAATACTAAATACGCTCATACTAGCGAATGTCTCCTTGCGGATGCGGATCTTGCGCTGCGTGTAGTGGTAGCAGGTCGTCAGGATGGTGGCGATGCCGATCCAGGCGGGGAGTAAGAGGCGCGGATCGCTGGCGCCGCCCGTCACGTAGACGATCCATGACGTTAGGTAGGCGAATACGCACGAGATTGTTAGGAGACGGACTACTGTTGCTTGCGGCGTGTAGTTTATTAGCCAGCGTGACATTAGGCAGTCGGTGAAGAAGAAGGCTAGGTAGGCGGATGCTAGACACTGCGAACGGAAGAAGGGTTAGTTATCGGTCTTTTGTAGGGTAAGGGGGTTTGCTCTGTTATGTCTCGTGCTACTTCGTGATGGACCGGCGATAAGACGTATGAATGGATGAGAAAAGAAGTGGGCAGGTAGGAGGCGGAAACGTCATACCCATAGCCCCGCGAGCAAAGTCTCCGTAACCCGTAACGAGGCCTCGTCGTCTAGCTTATGAAGCTCGTGGCGGTTCGATTGCCAATGCCTCAGCACCTGCGCGACGAGGAAGCGCAGGGCGAGGCGCAACCCCCACCAGACGCAAGGGACAATGGATAGCAGACGACATATGGAAAGGGTGCGGTGCCAGCGTTCCGGGACGCCGAGGGCGACGGCGACTCGTGGCTGGAGAAGGGACGCGGTGGCGGCGGTGGCGGGTTCGAACTTATTGTCGACGTAGTGAACGTGGGCGGCGCAGCCGTTGGAGATGGACCTCGACTTCGGTCGGAGTGTGGCCATCGAGCAAGCAGGCGGGCCGGCCTGTCGCGCGTAAGGCCCTATACCGATACCTCCTCCTGCTAATTGAACTTCTTCGTTACCCAGTCACTCCTTAATTAACCACGGAGGTCGGTCAATTGATGTTGTGGAGATGCAGGGAACGAAGTGCTGGAGAGTTAGGTATAGTTACTGCGTAGCATGATGGATGTTGAAGAGAGTAGGTAATATGAGTTCGTGGTTCGGGTTCAGGGTCTGGCGGTTCGTTATCTTGGTCTTGGATTGGGATCCCTTGTTTATCTTGATGAAAGTGCAGGACAGGACAGGGGTAGACATGGGGTGTTAGCGCCCGAGTCTCCACCAACAAGTTATATTGATGGTTTAAAATGGGGTTGGGGAATTCGACTCGATACGCAACAACTTGAATTATAGTGGTAGGCACTGGTGATTATAATGACAGCAAGCAGACGGATCAACCAATATTCCACCTTATCTTTGTGTTGTGCTTGTGTTTCTTCACTTGGAACTTTCGTAGCACGCCGGAGCTACCACCGAACCAATCTTGAAGTCCCGAGCGCAACCCGGCGGGCCGGCCGACCGATGGTCCCGCTTTTACTATCTACCTTATTATCCAAGAACGTAAGGCGGTAGTTAGATAGAAAACAGAGTACTGCTTTATGAGTCTTTAACTACGTCAACTTTCTATTTCCCAAAGGAAAAATCGATTATTAGACATGGTAGCGCTTTGAGAAGGGCGAGATGTTTTGTAGGTGACCGACCTGCTAGTTTGTTAGACAGTTAATTAAGTATTATAAGGATTGACTAGCAACTACCTACGTAGGTAGAAGATCGGGAACAATCACCATTAGTACTCTATAACACAGAAATAATTGTATAGTATCTTTCTTTCTATAGCTGGTTCAAATATTGAACTTAATGGACACCCGATTCGTAATTTTTCTCTATGTTAATCACCGATACAGCCGAATTGCTGCAATGTCTTTTGGAGGTGGACAATGAAGAACACACGATTCTATGAGGAGCTTTCATAATATTTTAATAATGAGCATGCGGATAGTACTAGGAAATCACTTGATGATATGAGAACACTAACGCAAAGTAGAACGATTTACGTTTTTTTAGAAAAAAAGGAAATGGTCGGGTTTTTCACACGCTGAATTAAGATAGCTGTATCTGGCCTCAAGTGCCTGCCATTTTTCTATTCAAATAAGCTGTGAAGTTGGAGGGTGGTTCTACACGGTCAGTAAATCACCACGGCTCTTTCGTGCAATAAGCCCGTGGTTTGGGTGCAAATGCTTCTGGCAGGCAAGTACCGGATTTCTAGGCAACACATTCACAGTAGTATAAATCTCGCAGGCGCTTCCAATCATGAGAGCAGTCAGGTCAATACGACTAATCTAAAGTTGTGAAAAATGAAATTTCGAAGGAAGACATGTGCCCCAACGTAGATTTCATGACAATATTCAAATTTCAAGAAGGGCTCAAACGTCTCAACCAAGTGGTTGAACAGCTCATCTCGTCTTGTTGTCTTTTGCGGAGCCAGCCCCGTCGATTCGTAGGGACTGCCTCTGGTTCATTAATAAGTCTTCAGGTCCCTGATCTGTATGGTACCTCAAACAAGGCTACACTTCCCACTAAGAATCGGCAATTCAGTTACTTTATGAGATAACTGAACTTTCTAGAGGGGTTCTTGGTGAGGTCATTAACGGATTATACGCATAGATATGTAGGTCTGGTCAGACAATCACACGATGAGGGAAATAAGTAGCCACAGTGTACCATATGATGGGTGATGCTTGATACATGAATACCAGTCTATAATTAACAGTACAATTGCTACCTTCGGAAGAAGGCTAATGGATGCAAAAAGGGGTATCCTGGGCAGGATACAGATACTTGTGCCGACATTGTTTTTGAGCCCTTTCTAATAAGGACAAGCTTAACATATCGCTATTTAAATTATTTGACATAGTCAATTGCCAATATCAGTTGCCCAAGTTAACAGGAGGGCACTTGTTAGTGTGTTTCAAAAGATCTCAGTCTGAAACGTGGCCCAGAAGCGGAAGGCTCTGAGACACAGGAAGTCAATAATTGTGATATGTTATCGTCAGGAACTCTTCTCAAAACATCTGAAGCGCTGTACCACCATGAAATTCTACCGTCTAATTCCACAGTAATAAGAGTAATCGCATTTGAAATTGTATTCCCTTTCTTCATTCTTAGTCATTATGCTAGGAGATATCTATGTTGCTGGCCTCGTTAGGATGTTCAATCCGAGCTTCTATTATAAAAAACTAAACTAGCAAGAGTGTTATACCATTGCCCTTTTCTACATAATTAATCAATACATATAATTAACATTCTTGACAAGAAGTCCTCTTGAGTGTGGCATGTATAGATCTAGGTAGGGCTTCACTATGGCACGCGCACATAATGAACTCTTTCGCCGATGAGTCACGCTGTAAACTCTATGTCAGGAGGCAAAAATTATCCGGCGTGACTAGATTCGTATCTTCACAACCTCGTCAGCCCTCATCTTTCCACTATAGCCCCATCACATGTCACATGCGTACCTATAGTTTAGAATGACTCTACGGCTCTAACTGTTTAAGTCCACGATCCAGTGAACTATCTCCAGAAACTTCGCTGAAGACATGGATTTTGGCGTCCGCCATACCATTGGCAATGACTCTGGTGATTGGTGGGATCGGATTTCCAAGTCGATATTCGAATTCATGCGTGGCTTAACGTTTGTAAAGGGAGTACAAGGCAATAATCGAGCTACAATCTGTCTGCTAAGAGGTAGCTATTAAAGAGGATTGGTCTCGCTACAGAGTGAAGATTTATGGAGCGTCATCGAAAAAGTCGAAAGGCTCTCTGTATTCCTTTACTCAAGAGTTTAATCAAATTCTTTGGGCCCACATGGTATGCGGTATCTATTATAAGAAAATCGGGTTTGCGTCAAAAGAGCTTAGCAATGCGCTATCAGATGTCGAAGCAGTAAAGTTTAAGTTACGATGACCTACCTAGGTACTGTTGCGCATGAACTAGGGATGGAGACATAGTCTTGAGGCTAAGGTAAATATCGGCAAGCTCGAGCTGTACATCTTGACAAGATACAATATCAATTTCTTCCACCGAATGAGCAAAGTTGATGTTCAACAATGGTACCCTAGAGAGAGGACTACGGTATATTGGGTTAGGTTGCTGAGTGGGGCCGAGTCGCAGTGATGAACGTCCCATCTTCGGACACAAGAGAACGAACACTGGTTGTCTTCATTACGAAGGTAATAGACAAAAAATTCATGAGTAGGCGGTAAAGTACAGTGGCGATAATAAAAGGCGGACGAGTGCTGGTTAGATATAGCGGCTATGGTTTGCCGCGATGGTTTGATTTAAACCTTTAGAAGTTACGCTGTTCCCGTTCAGCTGCAGAGCTAATATCAGATTTCGTACACTATGTATGATAACCTTGGTTAGCCTAACTCGGGAGCCGCCCGAATTTTAGCGGAGCACGCGTCGTCGAGTTGCCTGATCAGTATGGTGGCTCCCCTTGCTCTAACATGGGATTCGACGAATAGCCCTGCCCGGCGTGACGTACATGATGCCCCCTGGTTAGACTTATGAAGAGTTTCCAGTTTGGAGGCTCTTACTAGGCCAATTGGTTGTCAGACATGGCGCAGGATGCAGAGCTCTGGGCTGGCATCAACAAGCATTGGGCACCAAGGGGCAGTGGGTAAAGGTGAAAACTGATGTAAAGCTCTCCTGGCGCTGGGGGCCCTGAGTGAGTCAGGCCGGGGACGATGTATGTATGATAGAACAGGGCGTTGAAATCGTATTGTTGAGAGGTACAATATACAGCACACGCCACAACAAGCTTGGGAACCTTCCATGGGAAATAAACAATAGCACGAGCAAGATAAGGCTTTTTGTTGAAAGTTCTAGATCGATCATTGAGCAAGTATGTATGTAGATGCCCAATCAAGTAGGTAGGTACATGTCTACAATAGAGGAACCTTAGTATCACATACAGTGGACTAGAGGTACATGTACATGGATTTCAATGTGGTGGAGACCTTGCGGTGGGTCACAGGCGAAGCAAAGCGGCATTTGCCTCACAAATACGGAGATCGGTCGCGTGTAGCCAATGAGAAAGAGAGAAGCGGACCTGTCTAAAGTGGCAAAAACTGTCCAAGATCTAGATTGGGAAGGCGGTGAATGTGGGGGAAAGAAAAAATTGTGAGAAAAAGTTTTTTTTCACTTATTGAGTTGTGCATTGACCTGGAAGGAGGGGTAGAGGGGCAGATGCCCCCGCAACACAATACCTGGCAACTACAGCCCACGCGCCGCGCCACCTTTCTCGTCTTAATAAAAACCCCCAAAACCCTTCTGCTCCCTTTCTCTTGATCTTCCTTTCGATTCCTCGTCACTATACCGTTAATCAAGCATTAACATCTGGAAATGTAAGTACTTGCCCATCTTCATCACAGAAAAACCCATCACATCTTCATCTTCTGCATCTTTGCAGATATATCTCCCTCTCTCTGTCTCTCTCTTTAGCATTCGGATTCTTCATCGACCTTGAGAAGTGGGATCACAAGCTAACCTCTGCTCTCTCCCCCCTCTACAGTTCACACCTCAATCTCTAGACTCCGAATCCTCATCGACCCTGCAAGATGTCGACCAAGGCTCATCTCAACGTCGTCGTCATCGGCCGTAAGTTGTCTCTCCATCATCTCGTCGCGCCTATCTCAATATCTAACTCGGGATCACTTCAGACGTCGACAGTGGCAAGTCCACCACCACCGGCCATCTTATCTACCAGTGCGGTGGTATCGACAAGCGAACCATCGAGAAGTTCGAGAAGGTCAGTTTTTCTCTATTCTAGTTCATCATCTATTCATCCATCCCTCGCGCACCATTTCCTATTTTCCCCTTGCCTCTGGCTTCCCACATATGTGTGCCCCTCTACCATCACCGATGTAATCGCACAAAACCCCCACCGAGGGGCACCAAATTTTATTACCCCGCCTTCACGCCTGGATGGTCCGTCCGCCATATACCCTGATGCACCCGAGACAATTCAAACCCCTTGTTACTATTGTTTCGGTGCTCGTCGGCCGTGCTACCTACGTCGTAAAAGCGCATAACACCCGCTCCTGCTTCCACTAATTCACGTCATGTCGACTGGACCAGGTTTGCTGACTACCGCCAACAGGAAGCCGCTGAACTCGGCAAGGGTTCCTTCAAGTATGCCTGGGTTTTGGACAAGCTAAAGGCCGAGCGTGAGCGTGGTATCACCATCGATATTGCCCTCTGGAAGTTCGAGACTCCCAAGTACTACGTCACTGTCATCGGTACGTCGCTCTACGCATCATATATGCACACATTCATCGACATTGCATTTATACTAACTTGCATCCTTCAGACGCCCCTGGTCATCGTGATTTCATCAAGAACATGATTACTGGTACCTCACAGGCCGATTGCGCCATTCTCATCATTGCCGCCGGTACTGGTGAGTTCGAGGCTGGTATCTCCAAGGATGGCCAGACTCGTGAGCACGCTCTGCTCGCCTACACCCTCGGTGTCAAGCAGCTCATCGTCGCCATCAACAAGATGGACACTGCTCAGTGGTCTGAGGCTCGTTTCAACGAGATTGTCAAGGAGACCACTTCTTTCATCAAGAAGGTCGGTTTCAACCCCAAGCACGTCGCTTTCGTCCCCATCTCCGGCTTCAACGGCGACAACATGCTTGAGCTCACCAAGAACGCCCCCTGGTACAAGGGCTGGGAGAAGGAGACCCCCAAGGGTGCCAAGGTTAGTGGCAAGACCCTCCTCGACGCCATCGATGCCATTGAGGAGCCCAAGCGTGCCAACGACAAGCCCCTTCGCCTGCCCCTCCAGGATGTCTACAAGATTGGTGGTATTGGCACGGTTCCCGTCGGCCGTATCGAAACCGGTGAGCTCAAGCCCGGTATGGTCGTCACCTTCGCCCCTGCCATGGTCACCACCGAAGTCAAGTCCGTCGAGATGCACCACCAGCAGCTCGAGAAGGGTAACCCCGGTGACAACGTTGGTTTCAACGTCAAGAACGTCTCCGTCAAGGATATCCGCCGTGGTAACGTTGCTGGTGACAGCAAGAACGACCCCCCCTACGGTGCCGAGTCTTTCAACGCTCAGGTCATCGTCCTCAACCACCCCGGTCAGGTCGGTGCTGGTTACGCCCCGGTCCTCGATTGCCACACTGCCCACATTGCCTGCAAGTTCGCTGAGCTCCTCGAGAAGATCGATCGCCGTACCGGTAAGAGCACCGAGAGCAACCCCAAGTTCGTCAAGTCTGGTGATGCCGCTATTGTCAAGATGGTTCCCTCCAAGCCCATGTGCGTTGAGGCCTTCACTGACTACCCTCCTCTGGGACGTTTCGCCGTCCGTGACATGCGTCAAACCGTCGCTGTCGGTGTCATCAAGTCTGTCGTGAAGGACACTAAGGTTAAGGGCAAGGAGACCAAGTCTGCTACCAAGAAGAAATAAGCGGTTCATATTTTCGGGAGTTCGAGTTAATCACTCAGCTGGGAATCTCATGACGGCTTGGCGCTTTGATGCGAAATTTCGACGACAGGTTCTGTTGATATTGGTCGGGTATGATTGAGGACGGTTTAAGGGAATGATATCTTGTCACTTTTTTTCTCGTCCATGTGCTTCTAGCAAAATAGAGTCGTAGACCGCGTCTTGTCTTGTCTTGTGCTCCCATTGCGTTATATTTGAGAGTGATTCCCAGGCTCAATACGTGACCGACCCGTAGATGTATCTTGAACCGGTCAGGCCCTGAATTGTGTACCTGCCTCACATTGTCGCCGTTGTCGCCTTCATCTAGGTATTGGCCTAGGCTTCCATATGCGAAACCCCTAGTAAGGGCGTAGTATCATTGCTCTTTTCCCACATATAACTAATTGACGTATGTAACCTGCCTAAAAAGACTTCATCTTAGTTGATGTATAGAAGCTTCAACATAGACTGACACGCGCACGTTTCAAACTTCGTATAATTTGCATGTATATCTGGTGGTATGATAAATGTTCAGTTGTAAATTTTCTATATACACCAAGAATGCTATTTCGCACCGTACCGTAACTTGGCACATTTCTACAGAACAGCTCCAAGGCTGGTGCTGTATACTACGTATACTACATTTAATTAAAACTTCAAGAACTATTTGCGCTTGTTGCTAACAATACCAGACCATAATGAGTGATCCATCACAAATCTGGAACAACACGCCAGGAAGCCGTCTTGTAGCAGGAGCTTGTAGTCGGACGACGGGGCAGTGGAGAATTCTACGGGCTCAAGCGTCACTTCGGTGCGACGGCCGCCACCCTGGCCTGCCTCGACTGAGGTGTATGTTAGTTGGTGGCCCTCAAACGGGAGCGAGGCGGAACGGTGGAGTTCTAGGCCGACGAATTCGTATAGTATGCTCACGAGGTCGTCGGGTTCTTCTTGTGGTTGTTGTGCTTGCTCATCTGCGGAGTTGCTGTTGGTGGTGGTTGGGGGAGATGACGAGGGAGCCGTGGCGAATAAGCGTCGAGGAACTGGGAATCGTTGGCGCGGCGGCATTTCTAACTTGCCTTCCTCAAGGTCGAGACGCGCGTGCTTGAGAAAGTCGGCAAGGGGTTGCCACGCGGCGAGCATGGTGCGGTCGCGCGCCTGAAGCGTTTCATATTGTGTCTGCGTGAAGCGGACGTCGACGAGTGCGGAAGGAAGCATGACGTCCGTGTGATGCATGCACTTGATGGCTCGCAGGCTCTCGATCCCTTCCACCTCACGGTCGGACGTAGCGAGACGGAGCTCGAGGACTGGCGCCGGAGGCGTGTCCCCAGCGTGACTTGATACTTTCTTATTCTTATTCCTTGACGAGTCCGGTTTCGTGGCCGGGTTCGAGCTCGGGGACGGCCAGAAGCGGAGGACGAGTGTGGATTTCGTGATGACGAGAGGTGGGCTGCCCTTTTCACTGGGCGCGTCGAATTGCGCGAGGTAGAGAGGATGAGGCGTCTTAGGGGCGAATATACGTCTGTTGGGGCTGGCTAGCAGGTCGGAGAGGAGGGGTGTCGGGGTCGAGGGCTGGTATGGATGCAGAATTTGGCCGAAGTGGGCGACTGTCGAAGTCTGAAGAGTATTGGACCATTTAACAGGATGAAAGGGGAACTGGGTCTCTGGGAAGAATTCAAGACCGTCTTTGAGATTTCTTGTTTGCCTTAGAGGCTCGAAAGGCAGCTCGAATTCTTTGATTGGTATTGCTCCAACGCCAATACTCTCTTTCGGGGTTAGTGGAAAGACATAACGAGCCCATTTTGCTAATCTGTCTTTCCACACTAGTTTATCTTTACTCGTAAGGTCTTCAATTAGCCGACCGCTAAAATTGTTTGCCAGGTTGGGTGAAAGCAGGGTTGAGGTAGCTTGTTGAGATCCTGAAGCAGTAAGGAGAAGTCGAAAAACGATATGGGCCATGTCCTCGAGACCGGTGAAACTTTTAGCGGCTCGTGACTTGAGTTCAATCCAAGTAACATGTAGCTGTTTTCAGAAAGGTTAGCTTATATAATAAGAAAAAATAATGCGTGATTTCATAACTAACCCTTTTCAGGGTGTGACTCTTTCTAACGTGGCTATTCGTTATTTGACCAACTTCCTCCAGAACTGCGTCGTCGGGCACTTCGGAGGCGACGAGATGAACGGGGAATGTCTTCATCGTGACACTTTTCAGTATCTCATCGAGCTCCCTGATAAGTGACTCGGCTTTGGATTTTGAGGTGACAAGTCGAAGAGTTTTTTGGTTGCGAACTGCCTCGATCTTTTCGCCGGGCTCGAGCCAGATCTCGCCCAAAGTATTCATGAAGCGCTGGGTGCCACCTGCAAACAAGAACTCGTGAGTTAGCGCGTTGCTGGTGATAACTGCCATTAGAGCCAAGTACAAGGAGACTCACGCATTAGTAGAACGAATTCATGTTTGCGGAGCTTAATCAGGGTCTCGCCCAGCTGAGTTCCTAGCTCCGCGATGGACAACCCCCAACATTCGCGCATTAGGTGGATGGCAAGCTTCTCCTTGGCGGGCGTAGAGTCTGATACATAGCCTTGTAGCGAAAGATCGGTTCCATCGACGGAGTTGGGCTGAGTCGGCAAGGGTACCCAAGGGCTTATCTCTAGGATCCAAGGAAATTCAGGGTATGAGGGGGCGCCGGCAGCGATTTCTTTCGATTCGCGCTCAGCGTCGGCCTTGCGCCATTCAATGTAATCCTGTAGTTGAGCGCTCAAGAATCCTTCAGTCAACAGGTTCTGAAGCTTTCTGAAGTCCTTATTTGACAAAACCTTGTCTGTCTGGGGCTGCAGATCTTGGATATTGGATCGAACCTCTTGGAGGGTCGGAGATTCGCGCTGGCTATCGAGAAGGGCTTCGATAGTTTGGGCTATATTACCCGAGGGCTCGGTTTCGTTGGTATTAGGACCCAATAAGGATTGCTTTTTCCTTATGTTGCCGCCGTCTCTCATAACAATGGCATAGGCGGGTTTGCCCAGCATCTCAGAGCCCAGACTTGCGGTGCCTTCGTTCAAGACTCTGTTACCAGACAAGTGTCGTTTGCGGAGGTCGAGCCTCTTGACTCCTGTCCGCGACCTGCCAATGAATTCGACTATTTCGTCATGGCCAGCATCGTCGCGGCCAGCATCGTCACCAGCATTTACGCCGTCGGTTCGGTCATCGTGCGCTCTCTGAGGGGCGGTCGTAGCGTCGCTCGCAACGTAACGGATAGGGGTCAATTGGCGAAGGAGTCTCAGACGGCATCTGAAGCACACAGCGCCAACGGGGGAACCTCTTGCGATCATGAAGAAATATATGATTTGGCACTACTACTTATCAAAAATCGGTAAAACAGTGTCATCATCGTATGGCAAATAAATAGGAGTTATAGTGAAGGTACAGCTAGAAGTACAGTGTAAACTGCTAGTTTGATTATTGGAATTTTTCGTTATCTTATCTGGACAATTAAGCCATGTCGGGTTAGAGCTTCCCGACACAACGCGACCAAGATGTCATGAAAGCGCGTGAGTTGAATGGAAGCACCTACCCTGGACTTCATCTGCTCTCCCCCACATCCAGTTCAGCAGTACATAGTATATGTACCTACCTAGGTACCTATTACACCAACAAGCTCACAACTTCCAAGTACAGATGCAAAAGTAGGCACATTTTTCAGCTACATAGACGGTGTAATTAAGCCTTGAAAAGATCTACGACGACTCGGGTACCTCGGCAACTCTCGTTTGGAAGTATCCTCAAGACCCTCTTCGCCGCGGAAGACCTACTGCCAATCCAATTCGGAGCCCTACATCCATCACCATGCCCCCTCAGACACAGAGGCGCAGGCGGACGGGCAACTATGAAGAAGACGGCAATACTCGTCGGCGCCAATCTAGGCGTGCCCCGGAATCCGATGATGCCTCCGAACCCTCGGAAAACGACGACGACCAAGACGTTGACATGGAAAGACCTGCCGGTGCCGACGGCACATCTGATGATCAGCTTGTAAAGAAGCTTGTGCGTTACGCTTTAGCATGCGAGTACGCTAGAATAACAATCAAGCGCGACGGTATACGAGATAAAGGTAGCCAAGTCATGTGGCCTCCACTGCATTGCTTGCTGACAGTCTACGATGATAGTCCTTGGTACAAATGCGAGGTCCTTTAGACGAGTGTTCGACGCTGCACAGGAACATCTACAGAAAGTCTTTGGCATGGAAATGGCCGAGTTGCCCGTCAGAGAGAAGCGCACTCTCAAAGACAAACAAAGTAAGTGCGAGCTCTTCTCGCATATATATAATTCCTCAGTGTCCACACTCCCGATCTAATCTTAGGTCAACCCGCTGACCAATGGATCATCCATAATCCAGAAGCCGCAAAAAGAGGTCCACAGGCGTCCGCGTCCTCCCGACAATACATCCTTATCTCCTCCCTGCCCAAAGAGTATAGAACACAACCCATCATCGGACCCTCCCATATACCCAGCACCGCCGAAGAAGCCGCCTATGTTGCCTTCTACACCATCATCATCTCACTCATCACATTGACCGGTGGCGAACTGAGCGATGTGAAGTTAAGACGCTACCTAACGCGCCTCAACGCAAGCCAGAACCTCCCGATGGACAAGACGGAGAACGTGCTGCAGAAGCTTGTTCGACAAGGGTATGTCGACAAGGTTGTTGAGAGGGTCGAGGGAGACGAGGACTCAATCACATGGTGTGTTGGACCGCGGGGTAAAGTCGAAGTGTCGAATCAGAACATTGCCCAGGTCGTGACTGAGGTCTGGCGCGAGCCGTCGGATGACTTCGATAAGAAGCTGGAGAAGAGTCTGGGCGTGCAGAGAACAGCACAGGCTCGGGGTGCGAACAAACGCAGGGCGGAGGAAGAAGAGGACGGCTAGGAGTCGTAACTCTTCGGAAGCGTTCGGTGCTTCGTGTATTGTGCACAAAGGGGAGAAATAGCTATGCTTTTCATCATGGTCGAGGCTGTACGAAAAAGCGATTGTTTGTCCGGCGACTGGACACCCCACTAGTAGAAGAGTGAACATACCCCTCGTATCTCAAGGAGCCCATATGAACATCCTGATATAGTGTCCGTCATTCGGCCTTGAAATTTCCTTTGACAATAGTCTCCACGAATACCAAGCGATGCAAGCAAGATCAAGACATCTCATTGCGTCCAGTCGGCACCATATGTTCCTCCCCTTCTCGCGGAGGCGGTGGACCGCAGGGTTGAATCATCTTGCGGATGAGCTGGGCGCGTACCTTGGCGGCGGGCTCGTTCTGCGCAAGAGATATGTAGGCTAGCTGCGGTGGGTGACCGACGAGACTCGAGTACGTATCGCGTGATATGTTCGTCCGCCATTCCCACGACGTCGTGTCTGGGTGCCCTGTTCCGATGTACTTGGCTTGGAGCCGCTCGAGCTCTTGTTGCGTGCGTAGTTTGTCGGCCTGTTATTCGTTAGCGATGTAGGATTTGGGTGGAATATGTATTAAAGACTCATAACTTACCATGATGTCGAGAGTGTAGATGCACAGTAGATCAGGGAGGTAGTCGCTGGGAGTGTTCCAAAAGTACAATTTGTAGGTAGATTGTAACTTTACGTTGCAAAATGCAACCAGAGAGCCCTTACCGCTGGTGTCAGAAATATGGAGGTTGGACGCCCCTTCGTTTAGCGCAAACTTAGCGCTACAAGGGTAATAGCTACCTCAGCTCGGACTTGTACAATTAGTAAAGCATTATAACATCAACCAACCTCGAACACTTCACAACGCGTTGGATTCTTGATTAGTTGTTACGACTTATTTATGAATTATTTTATCCATATCGCTGCAATACAGAAACTCATTACTCTCAACTAGGGGGCTCTCATTTAAGCGTCTCCAAGTCCAAGGTTACTACTTAAATCCGTGGGAGCTTACCCCGTCGGTTACTGTGAAAGTCTCACTAAGAAACCGTTCCACTGAAAGCCTCTGAAAGAGCATTCGTGTTTTTCTGCCGGAAAGAACTAGACTGGGGAGGTTCAGACGATTTCGGGACTTTGAAGGGCATGCCCCCGGGTAGGCTTGAAAAGAAAGCGTACCTTTTGTCTGTCAAAGGCCCTGCGTGCGGCCCATCCGCCAAAGATGTTTGACCCGCGGGACGAACTCGAGACTCTTTCAAAAGGACGCCGGATAACATTCATGTGTGCCGAGGAGCTAGAGACCATCAGAGTCACTTGCATTCGGGAGCATGGAAAGAGCCATCCTGTCGAGTGTCCCGAATGTTGGTCGCGTCTTGTTAACCGTCTGAGGGATCGTTATCTTAACTCCTCCATCAAAGAATGGTTGTCGGGTCGAAGGGCATTTCTTCAGGAGTTGGACTATCTATTCGCTAAGGCTCACAAACACGAAGTCGATTTAAAGACTATCGAGAAGCGCATAGCCGATGAGAAGGAGGTGTGGTTTCGGGACAAAGTCCGGAATCTCGGCCTACAGACGGCAACCAAGTCACCGACCGATGCACGAACACTGCAACAGATATTGGACGACCGAGATATCCCTTCCGATCAGCTTGTATCCGAATTGAGGAAGTGGTTGGGTGTGGACACTGAGTTGTCAAAAGAGATGTTCAAGGCATTTTCGAAACAAAATAAAGAGGAGACTCCCACGGCAAAGGCTCAGGTCTGGATAAGTGCCTTATTCCAGCCCCAGCATGACCCCGCTGGCGCGGCCAAGTCGCTGAAATATATCGACATGCTTACAGACGGTAAGCCCGTGGTAGATGTCATCAGTGCCATGGTCCGTGATCGCCAGTCGTCCAAGGTAGATACGGACCAAAAACAAAAGTTAGAGAAAAAATTGGAAGAGCTTCGACGAGCCAAAGCTGCCCATGATCTTGCTAAGGCCAAGAGGGACCAGGTGCGACAAGAAAAAGCTCGAGCGGCTATGGCCTCAGAGAACGCCTATAATTTGCCGCCGTGTTCTGTTTGTAACAAGGCTGTCGACGCGCAGAATTTTATCGCCTGTCCTTTGTGCCAATTGCCCGCCGATCTTTATAAGGTGTTGAAGGAACCAACAGTATTCTGCTCGGAGACATGTCACGATGAAGGCTACGTAAGTTTTCTTATCTCTTATGTATAGCAACGCAACTCAACGCTGACTAGCTACTGCATAGGGCTCACACCTCGAGGTATCACACGAATGTTTGTCGGGTGCGAATTGTTTAAGCCTCAGAGATGCAGAGGATAGAATGGAAGTTGATGAGTCTACTCTGGTGTTTTGTCGAGAATGCGCGGAGGATTACGGACAAGAGTCCATCTTCTGCTCCTCGCGCTGTTTGGACGTAAACTTTCAACGGCATCGAGACGATGTACATATTCCGGAGCGAGAAAGAAGGTATCATGAGGTGGAGGAAGAAGGCCAGGTTGAGTTTGATCCGGAAGACGAGACTAGGTATCCGGTGAGGAGAGGTGAGGAACGCATCATTGGCCTCAGGGACGCCGTAGCCGACTGGCAGCAGAGGACGGGTGCGAGGGTGTCTTGAGTATTAGATTAATGGAACTTGAATGTATATATATATACTGTTGGGTGGTTAATACTATGTTTACCCCGTAGCGTAATACAGGGTCGCAATTCGACTCGCACTTGCAAACATGAGGTTTTTTTATTTTTAATTATTTTTCCTGTCTTTCATGGATATCAATTGTCTATCGAAGTGTTTGACCTCGGGGTAATCTATATGGAGACTGCTTTTGCTATGCACATAGATGCCTAGCATGTAGATATTTAATAGGTACAGAATCCCTAGTCAAAGCGGAATTGCATAGCTGTTAGTACGTATTGGCCAACTTATTAGTTTAACAACACACATATTTGACACGGGATAACAAGCAAGAATAAAACCACAATAAATTTTTTATATAGGTATAAATTATTAAAATATTAATTATCAAGTGTACAAATCCCGTTTGTTCCGTGTGAAGAGAGAGGGAGAATACGTAGCTGCGCCGACATGTCCGCTCGGCGCTTGTTAGGACCGGACCGGACCGAGCTTCTTTTTGGATTGGTGGGAAAGCAAAGCAAAGCTCCCAGCTCCAGAAAAAAAGAGAGAAGCTTCACTTTTTTGCCGTCTTTGTTGCATCATCCGCGCGTACCAATACTGCGACATACTTACTCGACAGTCTCTTCCTGATTGACCACGCATCTCATCTTTTGTTCAAGTCGCAAGAAAAAGAAGAAAGGGGGGTTTGAAAGCATCGATTGGCAGCAATGTCCATCGTCTCCGCCCTCAAGGGCGACCTGCCGCAGCAGGCCCGGTCGCTGGTGAGTCCAAGTCCAAGTCCAACAACCAACACTGCTCTTCCCTTCCTGTTCTACCCTGTCCTTGCGCTGCGCACCCCTCTCTCTCTGACATATACACTGACCGACTACACTCCCTTTCTGCCTGTCTTTTCCGAAAGTGCCCCCAAGCTGATTTAGTTTCCGTAATAACAGTACCGACAACTCGTCCGAACAGGCTCACAATTCCAATCCTACAACTTCCGCTCGTACGCGCTCCGGCGGACGAGGGACGCGTTCCGCGAACACAAGGACGTCGAGGACCCCAGGCAGATACAGGATCTTATTCAGAAGGGGCTTCAGGACTTACAGACTATGAAGGTGCGCCTCGCTTTACTCCTCTCTCGCTGGATACCGAGTTCTGTCCCCCAGTCCCGCAGACACCGAGTTGTGCTGTGTTGAAGGAGGGAAAGGAGATGAGAAGGGACGGGATGGGAAAGGAGAGAGATGGGAAGTAGGGGGGAGAGAAAGGAAAAGAGATGAGGAGGGGTTGATTATGCCGAAGAAAGGGAAATGCTGACAAATTTTTGTGTCCAGCGACAAACTGTCGTCAGTCAGTTCTACCAGATCGATCGGCTCGTTGTTGAGGGTGGCATGTCGGTACGTATTGCCCCTAAACATACCCTTGGACATACGTTTTGAAAAGGAATGAGCACGAGAAGGGAAGGGGACAGAGGGTAGAAAGCAGCGGGCTAATGGGTTATTTATTATAGGGCAAGCAACACGGCAAGTCAGGGGATATTTCGCGGCAAAAAGATACAGGGTGAGTGCAATTACTCATATGACCTTCCTTCCATCCATCATTTGCAAACACAATAGACGGTTCAACTTGCCAACTTTAATATTTTACATCAGATGGGACTAAACGGTTTCTTACTGAGGCGAGAGAGAGAGAGAGAGAGAGAGAGAGAGAGAGAGAGAGATTGGGCCCAGGCCGGGCAGGGCAAGCGTTATAGATAGAGACATCAGATCTGTTATGCCGCAAAAGTCCTTGTACTACTACCGCTACCACCACGACTTATCATATATATTGTACATCAGGCATGTCAACATAACGGATGCGTTTATGGCGAGAAGTGAGTCGAGGTTGTCACCGAGTATAGGAATCGGGACAAAGATACTCTCTGGAGTGCATGAAAGGGACGGCATTGAGTCCATGAAACTCGCCTCTTATATGTACACTACAATAGTTTTGAGAGAGTTGTATAAATGGTCAAATCAACTTCCTCTCAGGTAACCTTTCTTGACGTCTAGTGATGGTTGAAACCAGGGTTGCTAAACTAGACGTCCACAATCCATTCTGCACACGAATTTGAGTTAATCTTATTTGATTCATCCACCGTAATCTCCAACTCCAGTTAGCCCTTTGAAAACACCAGTTCCAACCAGTGTTTGACCCCTACTTATTCATAACCGTCATACACAAGCGTTTCAATAACCTCGGTCTCTCTAGATCCGCTAAGTCTAGTTGGTATCAATGATCTACGCCATCCAATCCCCTTTGTTTTTTGCCGTAGTTCATCCCTTTTTCCTCCAATACTACGCACCTACCTCGATAGGTTATGTAATCAACATTTCGACTTCCTCGCGCATGAATCCGAACAAGTAGAGCAGATCGAGCAGCGAGTCGCCGTTCAGCCGCGCGCTGGCCTCCATCTGGACGCGAGGCTTCGCATTCCACGCTACGCCGAGACCTGCCGTGCCCAGCATTAGTAAGTCATTGGCGCCGTCACCGACGGCGACCACCTGCTCCAATCCTACGCCCTCTTTCTTAGCAATCTCCAAAAGCAGCTCCTGCTTGCGCTCTTTTCCGACAATTCTTCCCAGAACCTCGCCCGTTAACTGCCCAGCGTCGTCGATAACCACCTCGTTCGCGTGGGCGTAGTCAATGCCCAGTTCTTTCGCCAGCCAGCTGCTAAGAGGTAGGAAGCCACCAGATAGCACGGCCGTCTTGATGCCTAATTTCTTGAAAGCCTTTAGAAGCTGTGGTACACCGTTGGTTACATTGAGTACAGGCCTAAGTTTCTCAAAGATAGTGGCCGGTAGGCCTTTGAGAAGTGCCACCCGCTCCCGGAACGCAGCGTCAAATTCCAGCTCGCCCAGCATGGCCCGATGAGTGATATCGGCGACCTTGGCGGCAAGACCGGGAGGGTCGGTAATGGTGGCGGCAAGGAGGTCAATGACTTCTTGCGTAATGAGGGTGCTATCCATATCAAAGACGACTAGACGTGGATAGCGGCGCCAGAGAGTGTCGACTTGTAGAGCAACATCAACATTCCACTCCCGCTCGAAACGGTAGATCAGCTCGTGTTTCCGGAGATCGGTTAACGAGAGATAGTCAGGAGACGGGGCCGGAGAAAGAGCCAGTTCAACAACCAGAGGATGTTCCGGATCATCGAGACAGCGATGAGAGGACGTCGTCTCGGTCACACCTTGGGGTAGTGGGAAGATGGACATAAGATGAAGAAAGGATGTGATGCACATGGGCGACACATAAGACCCGTAGATATTGTCAAGCTGCTCGGGCTCGACAGCGGCGGGTGACTCTAGAGGATAGTTTTCCGGGTTCGTCGTTGGTGCGAAGTTGGCAGGGATGTCGGATGTGGAAGAAGTGCTGAGGCGCGGAGGCGAAGTGTTTCCAGCAGAGCGAGAAGACTTTGTCTTATACATCAGGGTCGCGATAATGCGCTGCGACGAAGTTCCCCTCGGGGGCGCGCAGTTGGGGTGAGAGAAGTCATGGCTCAGACCTTCGACAATGCGTGGAGGGGGGTCGTCTTTGCTCGGCACGCCGTTAAAGGGACTAAAAGAGTTGGGAGGCGAGATGCGCGATCCTTGAAGATCTTGTATGACGGTATCTATACCGAAATGATTCTCCGGCTGAACGGGAGAGCGATATTGCTGGTGATCGCTGAGAAACGAGCTGCTTCGCATAGAAGATGAAAGCTGAGGCCGGCCGGGCCGACTCTGTTTCGCGGGGCTCTCTTGGCTGCTGCTGCTGCTGTTGTCCATATTGACTTGAGCTCGAATGATAATAACGTCAGTCAGATAAGGATAAGGATAAGAATAAGAAACGATGACTGCGATAGGTTTATACTCTTTGGGGCAGATGCGAGTTTGAAGGCAATTCTACTACTATGCATAGATGTTGAACAGGTATAAACGTGTACTAGCCGAATTCAACTTTTGCTCGTGACTCGGAATCATGCGGTGCCTGACAACGAAGCGCCGTTGCTGCTCGAGGTTGGTGGCACACAATAGGAATCCCATCGGAAAAAAGAGTGGGCTGATTAGCTATTTGCCAAGCCATTCCACGTGAAGTCTAACTCGAGTTGGGTAAGTTGAAGGTAGAGGGGTTGACAGAGATATGCCATCATCGGGCCCAACACGGCAATGGAACCTCCAGGGCTGGCCCCTGACGGGAATGTCGGGTGTGGCAGTTGGCAGTTGGCAGTTGGCAGTTGACAGTTGACAGTTGACAGTTGGTACCTACTGATAGGTAGGTATTGTGGCTTAAAGTTTCAAGAGGCTTGGTTGGTCTCGGAGGTTATGGCCCGTTATCGTATTGAGGCGTCAACTCGTTCAAGGTGCAGGTGGTCAATGCTGTTAGGGTAGGTTAGGTTAGTGGCTTGAAACTCAGTCCGACAGAGCACACGGCATCTTGACAGCACCCTCATTCATTGGCCAAGACCTCATGATCCTCATTTCTGCAGCCCACGATGCAACTCAAACTCGAAGAAAATCTTGATCTGGCATGCATAAACTGCGGTCGCACAAGGTCTCGAGCAGTCTTCAAATATCGAACAAGATGGAGCAAGCAAGATGGAGCAAGATGGAGTGTGCCTGGTCTGGCCGAGCCCCTCCTCCAACAACCTGGTTATGTTCCGAAGATCGGCAATCGGGCGGCTCTGCTGCACGCCATCTCAGCAATGCTGGTCCGACTTCCGCCGACTACACAACCAGACAACCGCAAAAACGTTTTTGTGGGCTTTCATAGTAGCGCGCCATCAACCACCATGATTGCACCATGATTGCGACATCCACGCCGCCTCATTCAAACCCCCTTTGTCCCCATCGTGATGAGGGTCAGACAGCACGGATACCCACCCGCTTTGACATCCGAACAGCCTAACGGGCTCGCGTGCTTATAACCGGGCCTCAACGATAAGAGGGTCATCAGTAGGTACAGTGTAGTACAAATGTCTGCATCTTGATGTTGAAGTTGTTGTTGATGATCAATCAGGTTAGGAAATCTCACGACCTCCGCAACAAGAATAACTTCTTCCTACGCTCAATTCGTGCTATGTGTGCCTCTTCAGGGATGATTTGCAGAAAGATAGCGAGACAGAATGACACCGACGTGAGAGAGTTGACACTCCCACGGCCCTGGTGTTAATGAGGTATGCGCTCGTCCTGTTATCAAGACAGGGATTACTGGGAGAAACTAGCCCGCCAGTTCAAAACACAAACGCTTGGCTTCGTGCTTTAGGTCAAATCGACCACGGACTTATTTTCGCCGTAGGGTTGTTTCGAGCCTCAAGCTAGGAGCGGCAGGCTCGCCTTTTATATTGCATGGTACGAAACATAGGCCAGTAAGTCCATGTCCGCCAATGAGCTCGAGTGAGAATGAATTACGGCATCGTCTTTTGAGGGCTGGCCACTTGCGTTATCGGCCAAACGGAGTGCTGACCGCAGATGCCAATTCTCGCAAAGACATGCTGGATATCACGCAATCGCGCTATTGTATTGAGCCATGGCATAACATTGACTCATTACGATGATGAAGACATTTAAGAAAAGGAAAGATGGAGGAGGAGTGTAGATCTCAATGAGCGTTGAGTATTGAATATTGAGGACAAGTATGATGTATTTGGTAAGCATCTAATAGCACGCAATCCGAGCTCGAAACCTTGATCGAATCTGAGCAACACACTGTAAGACGATCTAAGACGATCTCAGACGGCGTAGCGTGGCAAAGTGAAGTCGTCCCGATGAAAAGGTGGACTAGGCATGGTAAGTACTACACTATATGGTAGAGCAGGTATTTCATGACGAAATAGACCCCATGTTAAGACTTGTAGCAAAGCTCTCTTCTGAGAAGGATGTCGGGGAAGCGGGATGCGGCTCAAGAGATGTCGCCATAGCCGATCGCCATTGACGACAGACGGCAAACTTAAGCACGGAACCACCAGCTATAGATCATCTCATCCAATCAGGGCCTCGGCCTTGCCGGCTACCGCAGATGTCGTGATCGTTTTACTTCTTAAATTTTCTGAAAACTCGCGCCTTTTTCTCACCCCGATTCGGCCGTGCCCAGCGCTACGTTCATTGGAGATTTCCAACATAGTATCTCTAGAGCTGGGCGTATCATTGCCCAGATAATCGGGGGACCAGGGAAAATGTATGGCATTGCTTATGATATAGTATTGGAATCTTAATTAGTCAGTCAATAGCATATGTGTATAGTATTACAAACCGAGATAGGTATATGAAAACCAAACCTATCCACCGGAAGAGAACAAAGATCTAAACTAATATAGTCCCGTCCGACTGCTCTTGACCTTTTGTATCTTTCAAACTTAACTTTCTAGAAGAACAACTCTCACTCCTAGTTTTACTCTTCATATACATCACATCATACTCTAGATCATCGTTCTATACCTCACTGCCATATACTTACCTAGTTACTATTGTCCTAGACTAAGCACTCTCTATACACATTCATCCGTATAATACCTTAAGATAATCACGTCGTGCCTACTCCCCTGGACGCTTCACAGTCCAACATAGGGCACCATACCCCTCTTCCTCATCTCATCCCACATACCCATACCAAGAATAGTCCCAAGGCCAAACTATAGCCGCCACCACAACAAATCCTCTCACACACAATGGACTCAACATCCTGCTCTTCCAAAATCTCTTCGCCACGTCTACGAGCCCTAGACACAATGAAGCCCTCAGTAGACAATGAGGAGATAGAATCCGGCTACGCATCCGCAACACCCTCAACAACGAGCTCCTCGCCCTCTCTTCCACAAATCATCCTCACAAAACCTCACCTACGACACCTAAACCAACAGATGGAATCCATGACGCCCCTCGAGCGCGTGCGGTTTAGCATGCAGCTCTTCCCGAACTTATACCAGAGCACAGCCTTCGGCCTAACCGGTCTGGTAACAATCGACATGCTCAGCTCTCTCGCGGCGTCAGACCCCTCCCTACCGTCTGTCGACGCCGTATTCCTCGACACACTGTATCATTTCACCGAGACGTACGACCTCATCGATCGCGTGCGCGCACGGTATCCGAGTATCCGGCTACACGTCTATAAGCCCGACGGGGTGAGCAGCACGGCTGAATTCGAATCCCTCTACGGGTCCGAACTCTACACCACCGCGTCCGAGCTCTACGACTGGATCGCCAAGGTCGAGCCGCAGCAACGCGCCTACTCCGAGCTCAAAGTGGCTGCCGTATTCACCGGCCGGCGACGAAGCCAAGGTGGCGAGCGGGACAAGATCTCGTTCATAGAGATAGATGAAGAGCGCGGCATCGTGAAGATCAATCCTTTGCTCGACTGGACGTTTGCGCAGGTCAAGGCTTACATCGAGGAACACGATGTCCCGTACAACGAGCTCTTGGATAGGGGTTATAAGTCCGTGGGCGATTGGCACTCTACGAGTCCTGTTGCCGCCGGTGAGGATGAGCGCGCGGGACGCTGGAAGGGACAGCAGAAGACGGAGTGTGGGATCCACAACAAGAAGTCGCGGTATGCGCAGTTCTTGCTGCAGCAGCAGCTAGCGAAGGACGCCACCAAGAGCAAGGAGGTTGAGCAGGAGCAGCTTACTTCGGCGCTGGAAAAGGTCGAGAGGGAGCAGTTGGAAGCTGAGGAGAGAGAGCGTGAAGAGGAGGAGGAGAAGATGAAACAGCGACAGCAAGATTTAAGGCAGGATTTCACTACTGCTTGCTGGATACCCGTCTTATGATTGCTTTCTTCTTCTTCTTCCTCTCCACCTCCTTGTCATTTTTCTCTCCGACCGACAGGTTGCTCCATTCATGATTTATGACTGCATCTCGGGGCGCGGTTTTGTTGTTAGCATAGCATGACGGACCGCGCACATAAAAGTAATGGGTGGTAGGATTGCCTGGTCTGCCGGTGTTCACGGCGAAGGCGTTGCGGTGTTTCGAAAGCGTCGAGCCGGCGCATGCTCAGTTATCTTTCGCATACTTGATTTGAGGATAGATAGACAATTAAGTCAATTCCCTAATGATCTGACAGATATATTTGTGATTCCTAAGACACAAGCCTGTCGTACGTCGTAAGCATTGTGAGATGGTTGCTTTGTTCATCGAAATTCACTGAGGCGAAGTATCGCTGCTGATTGATGGCTTCTTCTTAGTATCTAACGCGACCAAATATAATAATGCATTTGTAAGGTGTAGTTATTGGTATCGAACAAGTTGGCGTTGGAAGGTTGGAGGTGCTATTCAGCCGATAGCACATGTTGTCATGTCGAAAATGTGCGTATGATCATTTTATTGAGTAAGACCTGGAGCATGCGGGGATGCACCTACCCGCCACTTGGTCACCGAATCCTATAGAGACGACACTTAAATGGTTTTATTCGCCATACGTCCCGTGTATACTTCATACACCATGATATAAAGAAGTAATAGTATAAATCAAAATGAAAGCAGACACGGAATGTATTCTACATTTCGTATCCATGAGAAACAGAATGCTTTTGACTAGGAATAACCAAGGACTAACCATATCATCCTCTTCCACTTCGTACTATCCAATACACTGCTCATGAATAACACATACATACGTCGCAATTCCTCTATCAAACAACAGCGCTGTGGATGTAAATACTTCAGTATATCGCAACTTCGTTATTTTCTCATATAGGAGTGTATATAAGACCCAGCTCCTCCATGGCACCAGTTCTCGTTTAGCCAGACAGTTATATCAACCCGAAGCTTCGGACTTCGGTTGGTTAGGTTCATTGCTGCTGGGTCAATGTTGGTCCAACGCTGCCTCAAGGCCACTGAACAGGTCAGGGCTGTTTGCTTCGTTTTCCTCTTGCATTTGTGGCATAGGCAGATCGTCCTGCGATTCTGCCAAACTTGGCGCTGAAACGTGTTCATCTGTGGAACCCGTGGAAGGGCCTTCTACAGCTTGAACCACTGAGGATTCTACGAGGGGAGCAGTGGAATTTGGAGCGGCGGGTTCAGCTGCGAGATTTGCTTCCGAGATAACTTCCGAGATAACTTCCGAGATAGCTTCCGAGGTTGGCCTCTCTTCGAATAAAGCGGCGCCTTCGACTTGTATAATTTCTGCATTCTCTAGAGATGACTTTGGACTATTTACCTCGTCCCCATTTCCATCAACCGCAGCGAATGGTCTGACGGGAGTTGGGTCGTCAGATACTACTGGCTGTACCAATGGAGGATTTTGTGCCTCAGTTATTTCTGCTGAGGTGTCAGTGAATGTCGGAGCGGCCTCCGACATTTCTGTGTCAAGGTCCGGCCTGGTATCCCCGGTGGTTGTTGGCATAGTATTGGCTCCCAAAGAACCATCTAGTGTGTCTACATCCATGGACGAGAGAACGTCATGTACTGGTTCTGTCGGATGAGGTGTTTGCCCGGTATTGTCCAGAGTAGTTGATGGTATTGGCGTATCTCCTTGGGACGACGAATCGTTTATAAGGCTTCCAGGAGATTGAGCTGAAACAACATGTTTCAGAGGGCTTCCTTCGATATGGGACGGGGGTGGCTGCGGAACGGAAAGATTGAAATTTGCTGGGGGCGGCAGTTCCTGGCTAGGTGAACGCGTGGTCGCAGTCATATCTCCGGCCTGATCCTGAGTGAGGGTTATCTCTAGCTGGTCAGACTTGGCTTCGCTGTCGGCTCGGGACGCAGGGGCGGTCTCCCCATCAGGACCGTCGCCCTCTGCCTCATCGTCATCTCCTTCCTCGCCGTCGTCAGAGCCATCTTCGCCGTCGTCACCGTCGTCGTCGTCAGCCATCTCGCTATCGTTATGCTTTGATGCGTCATCGCCTTGTTTTGAGCCCTGAATTGCTGTTAGAAGGAGGTTCAATGTGTTAGATAATCGTAGAACAGACACTCACCTCAGTCCCATCCACTCGCACACCTTGCATAAGCCCTGTACCAGAAGGGTTGGCTGCATCAGGATGTGTACTAACAGGCAGAGGCAAAATCTTCTTTTTCCGGCCCCTACCCGGACCTTTCGGCTTCCTCTTAGGGGGGGGCGGACGCTTTCGTACAGGTGTGGCAGATGCTGACGCATCCCCATTCAGGTTCGGATTCGGTATCGCTACGACGGTGGTTGATATGATTTCACCATCAACCGGCTGGCCCTCACTCAGGGTGACTTCTTGTGTATATGGGTTGCCGGCGGCATCGATGCGACGAACAGTGGCCTTCGTTATGGTTGGACCGGGAGCAGCACCGGCAGGGAGATCTGATGAAAGAGTGATGGTACCTTTCCTTCTTTTAGCTAGATGGGAAACCGTAGGCCCTTCCGCATTACGGGCGACCTGCTTCCAGATCTTGATCTGGAAGCCCTTGGTGCTGGGATCTTCTTCCTTCTTTTCGGTCTTTTCGGTCACAGGAGGATCGACTTCGGCTTCTTCTTCCTCGGCGGGAGCTGGTCGCTTGTAGAGTCGTCCGGAGCGAGCAGCTCGTAGAAGCTCTTGGGTATGGGTAGGCAGTAACTGCGAATCCTTGGGCATGCCGTGGGGAAGCTCGATTGCCCAAATGTCGTTCTTACGGGTAAGGTCTGGGGGGGGCGGCGGTGTGATGTTTACCCATTCCTGGCGCCATTGTCGAACAGGCAAGCCTGGTAATCACAGTTCAGCAATGAGCACTATCATCTTGACCTTTCTTCGTGTATTTGTGGGGTTTAGGTGTTGAATAGACATACCCTCGAAGTCGTCATGTTCGACATATCCGCTGCGATTGCTACGGCGTGTCTGGGTGTTCGGTCGGAACTACGTTGAGGAATGGACCTGTTAGTATTGTATTCACATAGAGCTGCTATGAATGTCTCACACTTGGAGCCATGAGGCCAGTTCAAGAGGGCTCGATATCGCTGTCTTTGATGCGACTAGATGTAGGAAAGTTGGTGGAGGCAGCTAGAGATAAAGGTGCATGGCTTGATAACCGAGCCGCGCAATTGGCTTCAGAACGCAGTACAGCAAGATATTTCTGGATTGTCTTGCAAGAGTAAGCAAAGATTTCCACAAGACAGAGAGGATAGAGTCAAGTGTGGTGGTGTTGACGATAGCGCTGTTGTCGCAAACTGATGATGTTCTTGTAGCGTTTTCGCGAGGCGCGATTCTCTCTACCAATTCCATATCAAGAGCAGACAGTGTGTGACTCGAAAAAGCACTGTGCATATAGTGCTGGCTACGAGCACGAGCTTCACGAGGCGCACTGTGTCTCGGCTCTTGCATCTTCTTACTAAACACATAGGTATTTGCAACGCATCAAATCCAATATAATTCATTGATCAGAGTATATTCAACCACCAGCCATCATGCCCTTCTGTCTTGCACTACTCCCTTTAACCGTTTCAGTTGGACCAAGCCTGATGGTTTTAAACACAGTGAAGTAATGCGTTCTGGATCTAAATCACATTATATTTGTTCCCTTTCGCATCAGCGAGCATCCTTGCTCGGAATCACCCAAAATACACAAAATATATATTTGGCGCGCGTATTGTTGTCTAGTGGCCCCTGATGCTTAGATGGAAAAGGGTGACCATACAGGCAGTTCGAATATCTCTCAATATTTAGGTCTACTACTACACCTTGATCCATGCCCCATGTAATTGAAAGAAGGAGAGATCGCTGTTGGGGCAATGAGAACTGCTGGCAGTCGAGGGATACAATGAGTGCTATCACGATGATGTATGGTTATGTACAAGGAGGGCGAATGCCGAGCCGTCTAGGTCATGAATAAAGGAAACGGAACACATCCAGGAGCAAACTCGTGTCTTCGAAAACACGTCTAGTACCCTAAGGAAGTAATTAATATCTAATTAATCCAAAGTAGTTGATTATTTTTACTTACCATCCTTGCCCCATTTGTTGTACTTGTCGTGGAGGTGCTATGAAGCGCAAAAGTCAGTGACTCTCTCAGTAATTTCGAATAGAGTAGATTTGAACTGGTAGGTGCTAGGAGAGCTTTAACTCCCCCTTTCAAAGGTTGAGTGGTAGAGAAGCCGTGCGTATGCATACCTTGGGTAGGTTGACGTTGGGGACAACGACAACGTTAACGGCGCTGGGGGCGTCCTTGGGAGGAGCGGTTCCATCACCACCGGGGTGGTAGCGGTACTTGCCCTCGGCCGCACCAGTCTCCCAGGGCATGCCATACGAGGCGATGCCGACATTGGATTCGGATGTCGAGCTGGTGGGAGAACGACCTGGGGGAAAGACGTTCATTAGTAAGGAGGGACGTACAAAGGGGGGGTCACACGTCGTGGTTTGATGTGTATATCCCAGCAAAGAAAGACGTACCAAAGTAGAGACCTGCACCACCAAGAGCGAGAACCATGATACCTCCTAGGATCTATACGAGAAAGATGGTCAGCTTCCTATCTTGGAATGCGAAAGCTGAAAGATGTTGCTCCTAGCTCGGTTGTTGACAACCTTCAAGCAGGACGGCGACGGGCTGGGTGTCGGATATGACGCACTGCTATCTCGGGGTTGCGCTTCCCCTCGGCCTTTAGACCAGCGTCGGGCTTCTGTACGAGGCGGCGGGTGGTGGTAGAGAATGCCCTGGAGGACAGGGCAGCTCGTCGGGCGATGATGGAGGCCATGGCTTCGGCTGGTCGGGTGTCGTTCGTGAATTGGCGTAGAAGCGAGGTCGAATGTGATGCTGTTTTTGATGTTCAAAGAGCTGCACAGGTCAAAGTTCCCGAATCAGGCCATACAGAATACAGATGGAGCTGATTGACCAATTAAATCTGTCGAGTTCGGCTAGAGCTCTATTGCGACGGTGCGACGGTGCGACCTGCACCTGCACCTGTGGCTGCGTCTTTGACTGTGGCTGGGGATATCTAAAAGTGGCTGGCAGTGTGGCTGGTTTTACAACGGCAGATGTAGATTGACGTTGCAAGGTGCCTTTCTTGGCACAGCACGGCGCATCCCGGTCATCGCAGGTGACCCCTGATTTTCTAATTCCAACCATCAAACACCCACGACGTCGCGATACAAAGTCAATTTTACCACTCGCGCGCATGCGACATGCCACTCCCTTCAGATCCTACTACAGTTTCTTGCTTCTAAACCCTTCTGTCGCCTAATTCTCGTTGGTCAATCTTCTTGACTCTCCATACCTCTGCTGTGCGGACTTCCGATAATTTCAGCAGTATTGCAACACCGCTGGGAACACACTCTTTTCGACATTTACTGTCCGACAAACGATCAACAAACGACCTCCCGATATCATACACGCCCTATTTCCCAAGAAACGATCATCTCGATTTCGTCGTCCCCCTCTTAAAAAACTCGAATTATATAAACTCGCCCGGATATTGTTCACTAGGCCGCTGAAGTCCGATTGCTAAGAGCATGTCGCGAGGACTGTGAATTCGGACAAATCGATTGTTTCGCAATTCTGCTATCTTGTAAAAATCTGTCAGCTGAGGATCTTGCTATCATGGCTTCAAATTCCCAACCCGCAAGGCCTACATCGCCCGACTCCGGGGATGGGGGTTTACCCAGTCCACTGTTTCCTCCGGGCCCTCCCAGTGTCATATCCTCTCGCATGACAGATATAGCGTCACAAGATGGCGAAGAAACCGGACCAAGCGCTAATAAAAGCGGTCGTGCTACCGAATCGCGTCCTGGAACCGCTAGAACAGGCATGTCATCATCTCGGGGTGGTGCTTGGTCGCAATCTCTGCCGCTTCGCAAGGGCATGCAGAGGGGAAGTGTTAGCGGCAGCGTTGGAAGTGGAAGGCCGTTGAGTTCGGCCAGCAGGAGCCATGCTCCCTTAGCTTCCCATGCTTTTTTCCGGCCGATGAGCTCCCAAAAGCTTCAGGCTCAGCGAGGAGCACCGCGTCCTCCGTCCAGAGGCCAGCACCGCCCGAGCATGGACGACTTGCCAGATGAGGATGATCAGTCTCATATTGCGCCGCACGAGATCCTCGCGCCTGCGCCAGTCAGTCGTAATCACCAGCCCACTAGTGACCCAGACGATGTGCAGCCGCCGCCATCAAGGGGCACAGAAACAACGGAACCCTTCGACCGCTTTACCGCCACCACAAGCCCTACGCATGGCCACTACCCTACCGCCAGTGTTACCGATAGCGTTCGTCCATTGCACCGGAAGCAGGTCGAAGAGAAAGGGCTTTCTTTGAACCTCGATAAAAACAGCGGTTACCGAAATCCTGGGAACGTCCCGAGTCCTATGAAGTCGTCACGGTCCTTTAGGTCTAGCCTATTCATGTCAGGCACAGGTGAATCGGCTGCTAACCCCCCAAGTCGTAATATGCATGGAGCCGAAAAACTGTCCTCCGGCGCTTCATCTCCCCGGCTAACACCAATGGCCCCCCAGACGCCCGAAACAAATACCAAAGAAAGGCCTTACAATCCTCAAACTGGCCGCAACCACGAGTATTTCGAGGGCAACACAATATTCTGCATTGGTGGACGCATACAGAACACCCGTCATCGACCTCTCAATATTGGTACAGGTTTTATCATGGTCCTGCCAGCCGCCTTGTTCTTTGGAGCGTGTGCTCCATACCTGTGGCACAACCTGTCACCTGCGGTTCCATTAATATTCGCTTACATATTCTTCATTACCATGTCCTCATTCCTTCGTGCGTCAGGGTCAGATCCCGGGGTAAGTTTTAGTCCCCTGACCAGTCTTTATCTGTATAAGCCGTAGACTAACATGTAGTTCACCTAGATTCTGCCTCGTAACCTTCACCAATTCCCTCCGGCAGATGAAAATGAAGATCCGCTGCGTTTGGCACCTCCGACTAATGACTGGACTTTGATTAAATCAGCAGAATCAAACATAGCGGCTATGGAGGTTCCGACCAAGTTCTGCAAGACTTGCAATATCTGGCGACCCCCCCGAGCTCACCATTGCCGTCTTTGTGATAATTGTATTGAAACTCAGGATCATCACTGCGTTTGGGTTAACAACTGCGTGGGGCGTCGAAACTACCGATATTTCTTTACTTTTGTCACTTCGGCCACGTTTCTGGCGCTTTATCTTATTGGTGCCTCGATTGCTCAGATCGTCATTTACTCACGTCGGGAGAAAGTCTCATTCGGCAGTGCAGTGGATCATTTCCGAATTGCTTTCGCCTTGGCCATATACGGGATCATTGGTCTTCTTTATCCCGTCGCCCTGACTGGGTATCACCTATTCCTTATGGCTAGGGGCGAGACAACGAGGGAATTCCTTAATTCGCACAAGCTTCTCAAGAAGGATCGGTACCGAGCTTTCACCCAAGGGAGCATGTGGAAAAACTGGGTAGTGGTACTGTGCCGTCCTCGACCACCAACATACTATCGCTTCAAAGACCGCTACCAGGAAGGCGACCAACGTTTTGGAGAGCGGCGACATCTGCGGGACAACAGAATACCTACTGATAGCCAGGACGTGGAGATGCACTCTGTACGACCATTTCAAGGCCCGGTGTCTTCACGTAATGAAGGGTCAGCGTCTCAACGAGCCCCTACAGTTTAGAGACCTGCTTTTCTTTCTCTCGCTCACTCGACAGATCCTCAGTGAGGCAGATAGATGACTGCCGAACAGGTTTTACTGTATTCTTTTTTCATTATTTTATACCCATAATAATCATTTCGTTTCGATCTTTCCTTTGACTCCGTTCGTCTTGCTCATTTGGGCACGTATTGATTTTAAAAAGCCTCTACATGGTTCGTTAGTCCCGGGCAGCCGGAATGTTGGGACGACACTGGGATATATGTGTCAGCTTGTATGTGTATGTGTATTTCACTTTTGCGAGAGCTCTGGGTACGTAGCATGGGCTTCCGAGACTAGATGTTGTAAACGAATTCGATGATTCTTTAATGTTTCCTAATGATCTGTTACTTGTTTAAGTAAGAACTTATGTAGTCGTTGTGGAACTCTTGTTTATTAGATGGAAATAGGGCTAATTGTAATATTCAGCGAACTTATATCTTGGATATATAGTGCCTATTCTTAATCCATTTCGAAGTTGCTGATCGAAGACTTTGAACCATGCCTCGACTTTTGTGTTCACGTCTTTTGTGGACTCGTTGCTGGTAGTTTTGCTTTTTATAGAAGCTCGGATCTCCTTCCGTAATTTGAGGTTTCGAGTGCCACCCACGTATGGCGATAAGTTTAGCTGCGGCAAAGGCATTGACCTAGACCGTGCTGGGAGCGCCCGGAAAGAGATATCGGGCTGCTATGCCAGCGCTTTCGATGATTTAATCCGGGCCCAGTAGCAGCCTCTGGAGCCTAACAGCGTTTACTGCAAATCCTGGTTGCATGTGTGAAGTAAAATCGACCTCACCAGGTGAGGCCGGTATCATAGTCGGCATCCTGGAGGCATCCTGGAGGGCACGTAGGGGAATATCTCAGAGTGCTAGGGGAGAAGATACTGGAACACGCCTACTTCCCGGTAGTGTTCTTCGAATCATCCGGCCTGCCGGTACTCATTAGTTCGGCATCCGGTAGGTAACGCCTCCCAACCAGCAGACTGCCGTCGTCCACTGCCCGCTGTCTGAGAGGGAGATCGTGCATGGTCTATGCATCCTGCTTCACTGGTGACTACTCCCCAGGTCCATTGCTGTTACATTTTGCTAATTCTCCGGAGGAAGCGCCTCTTCTCCGATGGGGAGCACTCATCTAAAATACCCAACGCGCCCGGGATAATCCGTGACATCCTCCATGATATCTCGGTGCCCCATTCGTTTGAGGGCATATTCAAGTCGGGCCCACTGGGCACCTGGGACGTTTTTGAGCCCGTCAGCCTTGCCATTGGGAATCTGAAGGTCAATGGGCTCAATGACGGGCAGTGGGCGTTCATCACGGTCGTGACGCCCAGCTTCGAGTTACTCTTTCGACAGCACGAAGGGCGAATTCCTGACTTCCGCCACCCTGACTACGTCCTGCTCGTCATTGACCGTCACCACAAGGCGCAACGCCTCTTCGATGTGGCAAGGAGGTGGGCACCGTTTGCCAGGAACCTAGCATGCGACGAGTGGCTAATCGAGCCCATGATGTCCATCATAGACGAGAATACCGTCCTCGCAATAGTCTCGCCAGAGTAGCCATCGTCCTCTTCCGTTACGCCTAAGCCTTTTTGAGCACTCGGTGTTGATGCCATGGTTGATTATGGGTGGTGCATCGCGATCTCTCAGGCGACGATGTGTCTCGGGTTTACTGGTGTGTGGAGCTTACGGGAGGGCGTTGTGTTTCCCCAGTGCTTGGGCTTCAGCCGTCTATTCTACGGTTGTCACCAGTATCTTAACAGACGATTAGCCCCAATGAAAAGAGATTTCTAGCCTCCATAGGGTTATGCTTCGTTCTACGTGGCGGTAGCTAGTTGGCTGGCTGCTTCAAGATACGATAACCCTGTTGAGCGTACAAGATATAGCGGAGCTGGTATAATTAGACAAAATGCTATATACAGGAGTTATAGTGACCCAAGCCTCGTACATCATGATTATTCGATATCTATTCAATGTCCGCATCATAAACAACAGGCGCTCCCGTTTCTTTCCATTGGAGACTGGTTGATCTCTTGGCCAGCCGTTTGGAAGAACCAAACGCCAGTTCGTCGCCCTTGGTAAATCTCTTCCACAATGTCTAGGCCTGGTCTATGGATAGTGAATAATAACCCATCCGCCACTCTTCCTGCTCTCGCATGTTCCGTAAAGAGATGTCTCTTCGAGTTTCTGCTCCCATTTAAATATCTTGCAGGAATAGACCGAGTTGCGTGAAAAGACGAGCCGATAGATAAACCGAACAGCTGCTTTGCTGGCTGTATCATGTGCTGGTGTAGTTGTCGCCTCACATGTATATGTGATTAAGCGTTCTTCGCCTTTTTGTTGGGTGGGTCGAGTAGTCTATATTTGAGCTGAAACAGCGGATGTAGAGGCCTCAGCTTTATTCGGGCGCTCATCTAAGGCAGGTGCTTCTGGTGGATTCATCGATTGGAATTTAAACCTTTTTGTATGGATTGTATCTTCTTTTGTGTCTGCCCCCTGTTTCGTTAGGGGGGGGGGGGTTCATTGCGATGCCGTTGCTCATTTAGCCGGAAGAACAGTTTCTTCAAAGAAGCTTAACCCTAGATTCTATTAGTCTGATCAGAACCTGGCATAGGAGTCTAGGCTTCTTACGTTGTATTGTGCTGGGAGTACTTGAGCTTGTTGGCATTTGGCGCCCTTTCATCGTCTGGCCAAAACAATTGTCCGTTTTCTCCACCATCCAGAAAGCTGATAACCATCTCCTTGAGGCTACCGTGGTGTTCGTGGGACTTCCAGTCGTGAAGTTTCAACACCGCGTAAGCCATTTTCCCTATAGAACCTGCTTCTAAAAGCGCGGACAGCATCAACGAAAAAAGAGAATCGATCTAAAGCCCGATCGCCGTACGCTAGCCTCTTGCAGATTTCACCAATATTTGGCAGACATGCGGCGGGTATCTGGCTGGATATCACGAGTATAGATGTGAATGTGGTATTGGAGAAGAAGTGGCATGGAAGTTTGGGCAAAAGGACAATACCGACTAGGGTCGGCACCCCTATTTGTTGCACTTGGCAGGGGAAAGAGTCTGCCTTGCACCAGTATAAAAATAAAATAAAAGCCGATGGCCCTCTTCGAGGTCATTTTGGCTCTGTTCCTCGTCGAGGCCCAAGGCGTTTCATGAAGCAAGTAATAATGAGTGTCTGCGCGGCGTTTGCTTCGCCTTGACATCGACGGCCCATCTTGAGGGGTCAGCCTCCTTTGCCTGGACCGTGGCAGCAATGCTATTAGTATGCCGCTTCCCTTGTCACTGAGACAATACTGCGTGCTCCTTTTCCCTCAACCCTGTGAGGCATAAATCTAAGCCGTTTCCTCGTTCTTAAAAAGAAATCTATTTTATAGAGCAAATTAGTAATGATCGGTGGGATAGTATCTTAGTGTACATAAGGGGTAATAAACCCTTGTAAAGCAGGTCAATACCCCTATCTCTATCTGCCTACCCGGGAATAATACTCCCCTGCTGCCTAGCTGATCCCACAGCAGGTTAAAAAGGACAGGATAGCCCGTGAATATGCACGGTAGAGTACGTTCTCGAGTCAAGGATACACTTTAGCAGGGGCCAGCTATATGAGCAATTTTGATAATGCTGCTTCATTATTGCCGTGAAATTATTATGCTTATCGCTCCCATAAAAGATTAGTCCTTGACGCTTTGTTCCTGCCTGATATACCAGTTGTAAGATATGGCCGGTCGCATTATAGAGTGGATTCAAAAAGATACAAGTATGCCTCGTCGTGGTTTTCTGGCTTTGAAGAAAGGATGATACATCAACTCGATGATGTCTTCAACTTCATCCCTGAGACTGATTCCGTCCAAGATCAATTACCGCTGGTCTGTGTGCTACATTTAGAGCCATGGATGAGCCGCTATCAGATGTCTGAAATCGGCCAGTATGCCTAAGCTATTATCAAATAGAGCCGGCCGACGATCAGGTATTCCATCTACGCAACTCACCTATCTATGCATAACAGATATTTTGAGTCGCCTAAAATGAACATTAAATCTAAAGGGGAACTTGATCTCCCTTGGGCGATGTGTTGGGATGGGACATGATGAGAGCGACAAGCGGTTCAGGTACTGTTAAGTTTAGTACTGCTATTTTGATTCAGCATGTTCTCTACCGCTTAAAGACTATGAATCTGAGTATGATGATATAGTCGATACTTTTCTGTGACAAAATGACATCACAGCTGAGATAATACGCCAGGGCCCATGTGTATAAGACATGCCAGCATGTCAAACACAGATCTCGAACTCTTCGCATATAACATCTCGATCTCCACTCCACCAAAGATTCTGCATGCTAACACTCTGGGTCGCGTTACCTTGGGTCCAAGCCTGGAGCCTATCGAAGCTGCGGCAGTTGTGATAAGTCCCAAAGTCCAATCTCGCGCTACCTGCCTGTTGGCTATTAGGCAGCAGTTCAGCACATGAATCAGCACACATGTCCGCACACAGACCAGCGCAGTAACCAATCAAGAGGACTCGAACCCCTCACTCATGTAAGGGGCCATCTAGTTTAGAGAGAGATGTCAGTTTCCACTCCTGTTCCCCCCCAGAGGTCGTTCTTCATTCTAACACCAACACGTCCACCATCATACTCGGCGTGCATAGTTTTATTGAGAAGAAGATTACTTTGACGGAAAAATGTCGAAACCGGAAGGCGCTCTAAGCTCTCAGGCCGAAGAGGACATTGGAAAAGCTCGCGACTTTCCATGGGAGTACCCTGTTCCCGACAACAAGTTCTGGGCCGACATCCCTCACGCAGCAGCACGGGAGTTTCTTCAGAGCTTCTCTGCCGAAGAAGTCGCCAAGTTGCCGATCGATCCTGACAGCACGCTTGAGCTGCAACAGAAGCTTGAACTATTGTTGACCCTCCTGAAAGAACAACTAGCTAAGAAGGAGGCTAACTCGGCGCCCGATTCACTTTTTGATGCCGACTACGCGACCTGGGAAAAGATACACACAGCGATTTTCTGCATGCAGAGGTGGCTCAAGGATAACGTATCAGCTGAGGCGACCTTGCGCATGCTCATTGATCGTCGTAAAGACAAAAGCAATCTCTCACTACTGCAGACACTTGACTTTATGCGTATGGAACGCGGCGAGTACGAGGAAGTCGCAAAGACGGAGCCAGAGATAATTGAGTGGCTTAACGGCCGCCTGGGGAAAGATTCTCCCCAAGGACTTGGCTCAAGAAGGATGCTTGTCGAGGCACTTTGGAACCTGGGTCGACAGGAAGAGGCAGAAGTGCTTCTCGATGAGACTAGGAAGCTGGCGGGGGCCATGGCAGATGGCCAGTACGCCAAGTACCGAGACGTCGAGGTGGAGGCAGTTAGTAAACTGGCCCGCAAGCTCAAGGGGAGTGAATCATAGTCGCTGTCGCCAAAAAGGATTCAATCAGTTTTGACAGGTGATCCACATACGTATATGACGGATTTTGCCCGCATACGGCTAGGGTGTGAGATATCAGAATGCCCATGTCTAGCATTCACGGTCACTCTCTTCAAAGGGCCTTTTACACAGTATATAACAAATGATAATTAGTCACTACAGAAAGGTGCGTGGATCGACATACGGCGCTTTCTCTGGGTCAGGCGATTTTGCAGTCCCCTCCGCGCAAGCACTTCCACAGCGAATTGAGCCTCTGCGTCAACGGTCTGGGCCCTGTCCATCTCAAAGGTGATAGAGTGGCCCTGCAAATACTAACAGAACACCTTCAGAACGAGTAGTTGAGGTTGGAAATTAGCGACTACAAAAGCAACTTGCTAGAAAAAGGTCTTGCCCGACATCTATCTCTGCTTCTTGGCAGTGTTATGGACACTTTATCACTGTATTATAGTGATGCTTCGGGTCATTCCCAGTGCGGGTAAGCTGCATACATCATGGGCATGCCAGCTGCATAACGACACTCGACCTCTGCATTAGTCCTAGCGGTGTATGTCTCGTGGTTTTTGTGCTGGTGCCTCGGGCGGCGTTATTCGGTGTGACCGAAGGCTACTGTCGACAACAGTTCGCAGTGAATTGTAGGAGTAGAGACTGCGGTAATGGCAAGGTTTTTGGTGGCAACAATTCGCCGCCGCTGGCGCCATGTCCACGAGTGGAGTATGAGACAGCACAGTGTCCTAGCCCTAATGATGTATGTCCTGTTGGTTCACCTCGAGTTCTCGCATGCAGGATCTCTGTCAGCCTGTGCCGGAGCAGTGGGCCTTGCCACGAGAGCTTGCTATCAAGAGATCTTCCCACTTGCCTCCGCAACCACTCGCTCGGGATAGGAGCAGAGTGCATTATAATCCATGCCATCGGTATTCTAGAGATAGCTGAAGTTCGGGGAATTCAGCGCTTGTTTCCTTTGCTGCTCTTTTGTCAGCATCCTTTTCTGCAAATGGCGTTTTATTTTGCTGGTGTAGTGAACAGGTACCTACCTACCCGCCTAGGTACTTGCACACGCAGATACTCATCACCAACAGACGAAGCCTTCTTGCATGAAGGATGGTGTCATCGGTTAAAAGACCTACCTAATCAGGTGATTAATAATTGGCGGGATAGAATGAAAAGGTGGAGGTGATGCATGGATGCGATCATTACGCTGTGAAACATTGCCAACATATCTATTTGCTCTATAAATGGATCTATGCAGTTGGTATTACCATGTAGGAGTAAAATTGGTACCCTGGTCTAGCTAGGGCGTTCGTCTTAAGACCATCTTTCCTCCGAAGTCATATGCCTGCACAAGTGACAACGCGCGTACCTACAACGCTACATATAACACGAGCAACCCCTTTTCATAGTACCTTGGGTTACCCACTTTACCTCGATGGTGTGAGTACTTAGATGTCTTTAACACACTTTAGTCGATTTCCGCATATAACACATAGATAATAATCTGGTTTGTGGCGTTATGTAGTAGCGGCGTTTTAGTCAGCAGAGACGCCCGCACTGCCGTTGGCCATTTTGCATACAAATGTTGAAGTGTTGGTATGGAAGCCTTAAAGACAGGAAGTTCTAGTATCTAGAAATAAAGTTCTTTATACTACACTCGCCCTACAAAACAGTAATATTTAAATAACCTACACTTTATAAAACTTAAACAAGCTTATTAATTAAAGTTAATTTTATAGCGCTTACTATATAATTAAGTAAATAAAAAGTAAAATTTTAAAAAACATGTTTTATTAGATCTTAATAATATTAATACTTTTATATTAAAATTCTTAATGTAAAAAAAAAGTAAATAAATGTAAACAATTATTATTAATAAACAGTAATAACTATAACGTAAAATATAATATTAGAATAAAAAGTAACGGTTAAAAATAGTAATAAACAGTTATACTTTTTATATTATATAAGTAAATAAATTTTTATTTTAAAAAAGCACGTTTAATAGTATTAATAAAACAAGCTTTATTTTACTTTTTTTTTGTTGAAAATATGCTTCATTATAAGCATATATTCTATGATTTACCCGATATTCACTTATAGAATGTCATGGAATGTTATGGAATTTTATAGAATTCTATAGAATTCCGTAGAATATTTTCGAATATTTTACGCTACTTAACTCCACTCTTTTGATTTATAAGCATATGTTATTAATGCTTATTAATATGTTGGAATATATTATAAATATATAGAATTAAGGGAGATTGTATATATATAAAGGTCTTGTTTTTTGATTTCTAGATTAATTTTAACTTTAATAACAATAATAAGTTTAACTATTTTAATATATTTATTATATAAATAATTTATTACGGTTTTACTTTTTTTATATAACCTATATATAACGATATATTCGTTTAATAGGTTATAAGCTCGGTCCGGTATTTTATTATTACGGTTTAACCTACTTTATATTTTAACATTTATTAGCTTTATTATCGATATTTATATATATATATATTATTTTACTGAATATACGGCTATTTAGCTATAGAGATCTGCGTTTTATAATACGCTTTTTTCGGGAATTATATGAAAGCTTATTTTTAAAAGTAAAACCTTGTATTTTACTGCTTTATTAACGCAGTTTTTTTAGTATATTACTGGACTTTTCGGAAAACTTTAAAGGTTTACTATACGTAGTAACTTTTTATTTTACTGTTTATATTAAACAGTTTTTAATTCAGAAAACTAACCGAACTTTTCTTCTGAATTCCTGAAGTAATAATTAAGAAAACTAACTTAATTATTATATTTTTGAGTCGATTTACTCGATTATTATATATCGATAAACTTTACGAATACTTATTTAATTAAACGAAACGATAGCTGACTTTATTAAAGTTTTAATAAGCTATGTTATGCTTAAAAAGCAAAAACTAAAAAGTTCGAACAATTGGAATATTTAGTAATTCACGTTTGTTTTATATTTACGATTATTAAATCTAGATACTTACTTTAGTAATAATATAGCTTATATAGGTATTTTTGAACTAGAAAAAACTTAAGCTCTATTATTAATTCGTTAGAATTTAACGGAAGACCCGTTATTTTTAATATTCGACGAATCGGACTTTTTTAAAGCATTAAAAACGTTTAAATCAGCGTACGAGAGTACGGGACCGGTATTACGGTAAAATTTATATCTTAAATTTTATTCTATTAAATTTAAGCATTATAACTCTTTAACAGAATTTATTTTGACTTTTAAATCGTATTTAACGAAGCTTTTAAATATTGGGGCTAAAATTGAAAATATCGATTAAAAAACGATTTTTATAGCGGCTTTAATAACTGCTTACTTTATATGGGCTGAACGCTAATGATTAGCTTTATAAACGGCTACTTCATTTATTTTAGAAGCTCTTATAAACGATATTTTCGACGAAAACTGAAAAGAAATCGATATACTAATAGGTAATTTGTATTATACGAATAATAACTTTAAAAACTAAAATTCTACTTATTATAACGATAAGAATTGTTATAATAACGATAAAAATAACAGTAATCGGAATACTTAAAGTTAAAATTTTAGTTATAATAATCGAAATAATAACTAGAATTAACAAAATAAATCGAATAATAATAACAGCTTTTAACATTAAAAAAACAACCGTTATAATAATAATTTAAAAAAGCTACGTGATTTTAAACAGAATAAGTTATTTAATAAAGCTAAAAATTCGAAAAAATCCTAGAATATCGAAAAAAACGATAGTTCTGATAAGAATTTTTATAATATAAGTGCTATTAAAGCACTAACTTTAGAAAAACCTACCCAGGAGTCTTAGGTATCTGCCCTATCACGCGATTAATAGCTGTATAACATTAGATTTACAGCTTATATATCGAATAACAAGGCTTTATTTAAGGACTTAATTTATTCGAATATGCTAAAACCTATTAAAACAGGTGCTGGCTTTATATTTCTTATTGCTAAAAGAAATATAACGCTATAATTCTAGTATCTTAAATCGAAAATATAGAATATAACGTTAAATAACGTATTATATATACTAGAATTTCTTATAAATATTATTTTAGGGCAAAAACACTATAAAAATAGTAGTATTATAAGCGGGAACACTTTTTTAAATTTAAAGAGAAAACTGTTCGCTTTATTAAACTATAAAAAACGGGGATTTTTCCTAAATTTAGCGTATAAACTAGAGCCGGACTTAGTATTATTAAATTTTAACATTAATAACGAACTATTGAAATTTATACCGGTTACTCTAAAAGAGTTTACTTTAAAAAAGCAGGAAGATAACTAAGAAAACGCTATAGAAAAACTAGTTCACTTGAACAAATCTACTCGGGACGATCTTACTTAGTAAGAAACTTTAATATATTCGAATTATTTTATAACCTAGTTATAGCATAATTAACTTGTACACTTTAGTTACGATTTATTAACTAAAACAGTTAAAATAATTAAGGGAATAACGGATAAATTGTTAAAAAAAAAACGATTTAAACTATAATAATTGTATAACCGGCAAGTTTACTTAGTAGTAATTAAAATATAACGTAAACTAAGTTATTATACTGCTTAAACGTATATATATCGATATTATATATATAATCCTTACAAGTTATTCTAGTTATAAATATACTGTATTATTTACGGACAATAAAACTAATTTATAAGTTATTAAATTTTTAAAAACTAAAGATTCGATATTTGAATTAATCGTTAATAAACTGGAATATTTTAATAATTAGTATAAAAAATACTTAAATAACGTTTAAATCGATAACGGACGTAAATTTCACTTTAAGAAATTAAAGAATTTTTTAAATTTAAAAAGAATTAACTTTAAAACGATTACTTTATATACATCAGAACAAAACAGTATAGTAAAAAAAGCTAATTATATTTTAATAAATAAAGTACGAACTACTCTTATAGTTAGTAATATTCTTAAAAACTTATAGGAATTTATTGCTAAATCCGTTATTTTAATAACGAATATTACGGCAAAAACGAAAGGAAATATTATTTTTTATAAAAAATTTAACGATTATTTCTTTCCGAACAAGAATAATATACCGGATTTTTTGTTTTTATAAACTTTAAGTTACGAAGTTACTATATATATACTTAAAAAAATTCGAAAAAATTCCGATAAATTTAAAAACTATACTAAAAAAAGAATATTAATCAGGTTTAAAAATAGTACGATTTATACGTACTATATACTTAACCGTTTATATAAATCTTAAATCGTATATATATTACATGTTTAATTTAACGAAGTAATTTAAAAAGAAGGGAAAAATCTACCCTATATTTAAAGTAATAGCTTTTAAAACGCTTTAAGCTTTAAAAGCGTTTTAAATACTTTAAAATCGAGTTAGGAAGACTTACCCTATAGTTAGGGTAGCAGCTCTTAAAACGCTATAAAAACTGCAAAACCGATTTATAAGGACTTATCCTGTAATTAAGGTAGTACTGGCTAAACTGGAAATTCTTTAAATTCTACTAAAATTAAAGTAATTCTATTAAAACTACCGGCTAAAAAACGAAACGAATTCAAAAAATTCGACGATTTTTTTTACGGATTATTCGATTATTCCGATATAAAAATAGCTTATACTAATACTAATAAATATATCGAACTAAAAACGCTTAAATAAGCGTTAAATTTACTTGAACGGAAATATTAGTTAAAAACGGTTTATAAAAAACTTAAGCAAATAATTCAAAAAGGGACTTTTAAAGCTGTCGATAAATTAAAAGTCGCTAAATTTAACTGTATTTTTTTAACTGTTAAATAGATATTTAAACAAAAAATCGATAAAAACGGAAATATTAATAAATATAAAGCCCGTTTATGCGTATGAGGATTTAAATAAAAATATAGCGTTGATTATTTTGAAACTTTTGCTTCAGGTGCAAAACTAGCTACTTAGCGAATTTTATTTGTTTTAGTTGCATATTATAATTAGGAAATCGAATAAATCGATATTATCGGGACTTTTCTACATAGAAAACTACACGAAGAAGTGTATATAACTTTTATTACCGGACTAAACGAATTTTTATCGAATTATTCGGAATATAATTTCGGCTAGAAATTAGATAATTTTTAGATTATCCAGCTAATTAACGTTTTGTACGGTTTAAAACAAAGCTCTCGATAGTAGCAAATTAAAATTAAAAAAAGCTTTAAAAAAGCTAAACTTCAAACTACTTATTTCGGACGAATCTATATATTATAATAAAGATTTTTATATTTTTATTATAATTTATATCGACGATTTTTTTATTATAGGACTTACTTTAAAGGAAATTAACCGAATTAAAACAGAAATTGGGAAAATATTTGAAATAAAGGACTTAGGTCCTGTTTCGTACTTTTTAGAAATTTAAGTATTTTAAGACCGAAAAAATCGATTTATTTATATTAACTAGAGTAATTATATTACTTGATTACTTAAAAATAACGGTTTAAACGATTTAAAACTGTCTGATATCTTTTTAAGCTTTAGATTACTAAAAGCTTTATTTAAAATCGAAAACTAAAATAAAAAAGATTTACTTGGAAATTTCTAAGTAACTTACAAATTTCAACACTTAATAAGTGGTTTAATATACGCTATAACCTAAACTAGACCTAACTTAGCGTTTTCTGTTGTATATTTAGCTCGATATATACAAAAACTTTCGAATATATATATTAAAACTATTAAAAGTATTTTCAAATACTTTAAACAAACGAAAAATTTATCTATCACGTTTAACAGCTAAACGAAACCTAAATTATTCAGATATTGCGATTTTAATTTTGCTAGTAACTATACTACTAGAAAATCTACTTACGGTTATTTATATATATTAAATAATTGCTGTATTAATTTGAAATTAAAACGGTAATCTATTATTGCATTTTTTATTATCGAAACTAAATTTAACGGCCTCGAAAAAGCTACTTAAAAAGCTATATAGCTTAAAAACTTATTATTCGAAATAAGCATAAAGTTAGGCCCTATTTATATAAAAAAGGATAATACCGGTACGATAAGTCTAGCTTATAATCTAGAATATTATTAATGTACTAAACATACTGCTATACGGTATTATTACGTACGGTAAGAAGTTAAAAATAAGAATATATTTATTTAGTATATTTTAACTAACGAAATATCGGCTGATAGTTTAACTAAACTATTACTAAAGGTTAAATTTAATAAGTTTATTAAATTTATTAATCTTTAGAATTATATACTTTCTAACCGTTTATTTTCGAACACAACCTTAAATACCGGTTAAAAGAAAAGGTGTTAAAAATATGCTTTATTATAAGCATATATTCTATAATTTACCCGATATTCACTTATAGAATGTTATAGAATGTTATAGAATGTTATAGAATTCTATAGAATTCTATAGAATTCCGTAGAATATTTTCGAATATTTTACGCTACTTAACTTCACTTTTTTGATTTATAAGCATATATTATTAATGTTTATTAATATATTGGAATATATTATAAATATATAGAATTAAGAGAGATTGTGTATATATAAAGGTCTTGTTTTTTGATTTCTAGATTAACTTTAACTTTAATAACAATAATAAGTTCAATCATTTTAATATATTTATTATATAAACAATTTATTACGGTCTTACCTTTTTTATATAACCTATATACAACGATATATTCGTTTAACATTTTTTAAAATTAGTTTTTTTAACGCGATAACGTTTTAAGCTAATTAAAACTAGCTATTAGTTTTAATTTTAACTTTATTATTTTATAACTAAATAAAATAGTTTTTAAATCTTAAAAAATAAATAATAATAAAATAGTATAAATATAATTTAGTTTTAATTATAACTATTATTTACTTTTAGTATAAAATTTATAATAAATTTAGTTAAAATATTTAAATTTTTTTACTTAATTAAACAAATACACTTATTATTTTTAAATATACTAGTATTAAAAAAGAAAATAAAAAAAATTTACTTATTAAAAAAAGTTTTTTATAAGCTTAAAAACCGGTTTATAAACACGTTTATATTATAAAAATACTAACACGAATAATATTTAATAATTAAAAATTTGTAAAAAAAAAAAAAGAAAAAAGCAAGTTATATATAATATTTTTTAAGTATACTTAATTAAATATTATATTATTAAACTTATTATTTATACTGTTTTTTAAGTTAAAACTTTTTAAATAATATTTTAAAACATTTTATAGTTAAATATTTAAACTTAATAGTTAACTTATTATATATAATTTTTAATTAGTTTAAATTAAAATAAAATAAAGCAGTTTTAACTTTTAAACAATTATATAAAACAAACAAATAAATAAATATAACTACTTTTAAGCAATAATAATCTTAATTAAAATTTTATAATATATTTATTATTTAATTATATTTTAATGCTTAATTTAATTTTAAGCTATAGTTTAAAACGCTTATTATATATAAAAAAGTATTTTTAAACTTAAAAAAATAAACTTACTATATTATTTTATTACTTTTTTTTTAAAGTGTTTAGCTTTATAGTTTTAAAAAAGCGCGTAATAAAACATTTTATTTTATTTATAAAAAACTTAATAATTTATTAAATAAAGCTATAAATAATTATAACTTTACTTTTAAAAATTACTTTAATAAAAAATAGTTTAGTATTATTTATTTTTATTATAAAAAAAACCCGTGTTAATTATATTAATAACTTTTTATTATTTCTTATAATTTTAGCTGTAATAATAACTTATAAAACATATAAATAAATATTTATAGCAATTTTTATAAAGTAGCAATTTTAGTTAGGCTATAAAAAATAAACTAATTAAATTTAATTTTATATTTAATTTTTATACACGTTTATAAAAAAAAAAAAAAACGTAATATATAGCGTTAATTTATAACTATTAATATAAGCATATATTTTAAAAAACCCCGTTTAATTTAAATTAAAAAGCGGAATTTTTTTTTGGCGTATTAAAAAATAAAAAAATAAATACGCGCTTTTTATTTTTATATAAAACTATAAACATAATTCTATAAATTTTTAAAGTGGTTATTAACGCTTAATAACGGGCTAGCTTTATTAAAAAAGTTTTTTTAAGTTATTATAGTATAGTTTAAAAATAAAAACTTAAACGTTAAATATACAGTAATATAAACGTTTATAAATTAAGAAGTTTTATTTATAATCTTAAATCAATATATATAACTTTTATATATAATTTTATTAAAAAAAAACCTTTATAAATATTTAAGTTAGTATGTTATAAATAATTTTTTTTTATATTTTAAAGCTTTAAAAAATATTTTAAAAGTTATTAAAATTAATTTATAAATACGATTTAAAAAACGTAAAAAAGTTTTAAACATATTTAGTTAAAATTTATGTATTAAGCTATAATATAATATATTTTTTTAAACGAAATTTTAATTAAAATATTGTTTATTTTTCTAGTTAATAATATATAACTAAAAATTTTATAATTAAGTATTAAAATAACTTATTAAATAATTAAACATAATTAAGTTTTAAAAACTACTAGTATATTTTTTTAATAATTATAACATGTTAGCTTTTTTATATTTTTTAATTTTAAGCTTTATTTTTTTAATCAGCCTTTACTTTTTAAACACTTTTATAACACGATTAAGTTATATTATAATAATAAACTAATTTATATTTACTTAAACTATAATAAAAAACTAAAAAAACAGACAGAAAATAATCCTTATTAATCTTAATTTAATATTTTACTAATTAGTTTATAACTTATTTAACCGCTTTGTTTTTATTTTAGCTTTTTAAAAAAAATAAACGTTATATAAAAATAACTAGCTAGTTTATATATATATTATAATAAAAACATTGTTTAAAACCGCGATACTAACATAAAACCTGCTATTATTTAAACGTTTATCCTTAAAATTCTATAAGATCCGCTTAACTAGAAAAGAGGCTTACTAATAAAGCGCTTTTTAATTTTAGTCCCCTCCCCCCTCCCCTTTTTAAAACAAAAAACTCTTTAAATAGTTGCTGCTTTTAAATGCTTACTGTTTTTTGCTATATAGTTTTTTTTAAATCTAAGCTAAAAATAACTGGGCTAAACAATAAAAGTAACCGTTAATAACTTTCTCGTTTAAAAAGCAGTAATATATACTTAGTACGCGTAATAAAATTAAAACTAGAGAATTCTTAATAAATATTATCCCGTATAATTTATCGCGTTTATTAATAAACTATTAAATACTTAAATTTTTATAATAATATAATAAGTTTAACGAAAAAATAGATCGATTAATTAGGAAAGCGGAAAAAAGCATATGCAGTAGTTACTAACGATCTTAATGCTAATGTTTTTAATAATCTATTCTTTTAAGTTTAAGTTTTCTACACTAGTTTTTATGCTTGCTTAGTTATTATATATTTTTAAATTATAATAACTTTTTTTATAGTTTTTATAAAGCGTAATATTTATATTATAACTAATCTATCGCGTGTTATAATCTACTTTATTATTATATACTTTTTAGCTTTACTAGTATATTAAATAAAGCTATTATAAAGTTATTTTTAAGCTTTTTTTTTAATATAAATATTAAATATAAAAAAAACAGTATATATATTTATAATTTTAAGTTAATTATTTTTATTATTTAAATAAATATTAAATCTGTAGTTTTTAATTATATATATAATATATTATAGTTATTATTATAATTATAAATATATTAAAATATTTATAATTATAATAATTACTGTTATATACATATAGTATTATATGCAGTAGTTATTATATTTTAAAATAAACAAATAAATAATTATAAATTACATGCTTATATATATATATTTTTTTAAAATTTAAAAGCTACGTTTTTTTTTTTTTTTAATTATAATATAATCTTTATAAGTAATATATTAAATTTTACTCGCGTATAAAGGTTTAACTAACATATATATAATAATAATAATAATTATTATATATAGATTTTGTTTTAGTAAGTTATTTTTTTAATTTAAAGTTTTTTAATTATTTTTTAATATTAAAGCTTAGATTTTAAAATAATAAAATAATTAATATTAATAGTTTATAATATTATTATTATATTAATTTACTGTTTAAATAGCTTTATTATTATATTTATTACTTTTTTTTACTGCTTATAAGTAATTTAAAAAAACTTGTTTAAAAGTATTATAATTATTATGATACGGACCCACAGAGGGGGCCTGGCTACAGGGGGGTCGGAGACCCACCTGCAGCCTAGCTGATAAATAAGGATAGATTAGATTAGATAAGAGCCATAAAAATTAGCTTAAGCTAATTCTTGGGCAAGGGTTTATTCTGGACCCTCCTTGAATTCTACATCTCTTTACTACTTCTAAACACCACCCCAGAGACCACCTATCATATTATTAATTAGTTTTAACTAAGTAAATTTTTTTTTAAAAATAAATTAGCTGTTAATACTGCTTATTATAATATTTACGTGCTTATTTTTACTTTATAAGTAATTTTAAAAAAAGCTATTTAAAAACTGTTTAAAAACGTTATTAATTAGTATAAATAAAGTTAACTTGTTTAAATTTTTTTAAAAAATAATAAAAGTCTACTTATTTGTTTACTTATTTTTGCTTTATTTTTAGTTTTTATTCTTATTTTTAAAACTTTTTCGCATGCTTTTTACGTTTTATTTTTTATTACTACTATTATTTTATATATTTTATATAGTTATTTAGTTTATGCTATTTTTTATATTATTTTTTATAATAACTATTTTATTTTTATGTTTTTTAATTGTTTTTTTAAAAAGTACTAAAATATTAAACGTAATTTTTATTATTAATACTATATTTTTAAATATTAATATGTTTTAATATAAATAGTTATTAAAATTAAAAACTAAAAAATATAAGCTAATATAATTGTTTAGTTTTATTTATATATTATTATTTATATAATAATTTTTAACTATTTTTTAAACTAATATTTTTTTTATTATAAGCTTTTTTTAAGCTTTTTATTTAATTATAATTAATTAAGAATAAAAAACTAAAAATTTATAAATAGCTACTTATATAACGTTAGAAATTTTAATAATAAAGTTTATTATAACTAATAGTACTTTTATAACTAATAATATAACTATTTTAATTAGTATTTTTTTTTATAACTATAGTTTTTACTGTTACTATTAATACTTTGTTTTATATTATATATGTTTATATTATTATAATATAAATAACAGCTTTAAAAAATAAGCTTAATTATTTTACTAGTATATAAAGTTTTAAAGTAGTTTTTTTAAAACTTTAGTTTATTAATTTATAAGATTATTATTTATTAGCTGTTTAAAAGCTAATATATTTGTTAATTAAAAATTATTTAAAAATACTAGTTTATTATTTTTTTACTATATAATTTATATTTTATAAATTAATTCAAGTATAAAAATATTTAAATTAAGCTTTTAATAAGTTTTTAGTAAGTTTATTTATTAGTATTTAGTTTATTAATAAATAAACTATTTTAAAAAACTTTTTTTAATACTTTTATTTTAATTATATATTTTATATATTTATATAATAAAACTAAGTATTAATTTTTTCGTTTTTTTTTATTATAAATTAAATTATTTAAATATTATTTAAATAAATTATCTACTTTTTTTTAAAATTAAGAGTTAAGTTTTTAAATAATTATTAAAACGTTATAGTCTTTTTTTTAGTAAGCTTTAATATATTAATTTTTGCTTTTATTATAAAAATAAAAATAATATTTTATTTACTAGTTTTTTAAATAATCGTACTTTTAAATAAAAAATAATATATTTATATAATAATCTTTATATTTTTAAATTATTAGTAAATAAAATATTTCTTATTATTATTAATATTTAAACGTTTTAGTTTTATTTACTATAAATAATTTTTAAATATTTAATACTATATAAATATTATATTATTTAATTAGTTATAATTATATAATTAAAGCTAAAATTAATTAAATGCTTTAAAAATTAAACTATTATAAAAGTTATATTTAGTTTTTATATAATAATAATATATAATATTAATTTTATACGTTTTTAAAAAGCTTTAATTTATACTTTTAAAGCTTGTTCTATATGTTTTTTAAGCTTTTTAAAAAATAAAAAAGTTATTAAAGTTTAAATATTATTTATAAAATTATAACAACTTATAATTTTTTTAATATATTAATTATAAATTAAAATAATTATTTTAATTTTATAGTTTTTTATTATTTTTATTTTTAAAAACTATATAATATTACTTTATTTTTTAAAGTTAAAATATTTTTTTTAATTTTTATTATAATTTTTTAAGCTTTTATTTCATGTTTTTTATAGTATATAACTAAAAAGTTGTTTATATAAAAAATTATAAACATGTTATAATTTTTATATAAAATAAATAAAGCTTTTTTTTTAAAGCAATTATTTTAAGCTTTTTAAATATTAAAGTAAACTTTTTATATTAAAATAAAAAAAAGTTTTTAAAACTATATAAAGCTTTATTAAATAATAAAACTTTATTTAAATATTTAAAACTTTTAAATATAAAATATACTATAAATATTTTCTCACGTTTTAAAATATTTAAAAATATAGAAATTATATTAAACTATTTAATCTTTATATTAAAGTACTTTATAATCGTTATTATTAACCTAAATAATTTAGCTATAAATATAATTATATAAGTTAACTAAAATATATTTTTAACTTAAAAATTATTTTAAATTATTATTTATATTTTATATATATTAAAATAGCTTTTTTTATTAAATTTATATATAAACATTTATTTTAAAAATAAAAAAGCTTTTATTGTTTTTTTAAGCAAAATAATCTTTAATACTTTATATTTTTTTAAAACTTCGATTTTTTTAAAAACATTTTCTTTAAACTAATCACTTATAAAATAATTATTTAGTTTTTTCCAGTTTTTAAAAAAAAGTTTTAATAAATTATTTTAATAAATTTATAATTTTTAAATTATATTTAAACAATTAGTTTTATATTAATTTATTATAACTATAAATATTATATATAATGTTTTATACTTTTTACTACTTTTATAAAGTATTTTTAACTAATTAAATATAAACGTTTTTAAAAAGTTTATTTAGTTTTAATTTTTAAAAAAGTTAATTTTATATTTTTTATAAATTATAATAATAAAAACTATAAAGCTTTTATTACTGTATTTTTTAATATTTTAATTTAGGTTTTTATTTTTAATTTTATAATTTAAATAATAACCTAATAAAAAATTTTTATGTATATATTTATATTTTATTAATTAATTACTTTTTTTTTAATAATTAATATTTTTTTTAAGCAGTATTTTTAAATTATTCTTTATATTTTTAATAAAATGCATTTTTTAAAAAGAGTTAAAATCTACATTTAAATATTTTTATATTTTAAAATTCTTTTCTATTAAGCTGTTATTTTTTTAACTTTAAAATATTTCAAAAAATTATAAATTTATATAATTAATCTTTATAAGCATTGTTTTAGTTTTTACTTATTTATTTAATACTTTTACTTTTAATTCTTGCTTTTTTAACTAAATATTAATAACTATATTAAATAAATTAAAAACATTTTTAAAATTTTTAAAAGTATTAATATTTAATTTATATATTTATTTTTTGTTTATTTTTTATATATTTACTATATTTAATAAATCGTTTAATATATTTTCGATTTCTTTAAGCTTTTTAATTAAAACACGATTAATTCTTATAGTTAGCTTTTTTTGCTTTAATTAATAAAACAGCTTTTTATTAAACTAAACGTTTTATATAATAATTATTTTTTTTAGCTAAAAAATCTATATTTAATATAAATTAAATATTTTATATTTAACTAAATATTTAATATAAGCTTAAAAATAGATTTTATATACTTACTGTTTTTTTTTAGCTAGTTTATTTTTTTTTACTAAATAAACTTTATATTTATATATATATATTTTGTTTTAATTAATCTTTAAGTTATTTATTAGCTTTTTAACGCGTTTTAAAATATATTATTAAAAATACTGCTTAAACTAATTTTTAAACACTTAAAAAAATACATAAAAATTATAAACTTTTAAAAAGCTTTTATTATATAATTATATAATAATTTAAACTACTTTAGTTTAAAGCTTTATTAAAAGCCCGGTTTTTTTTAATATTTTAAACGCTTTTTTAATTAGCTTTTTTTTTTACTTTTTCTTTAAATTTAACAAGTTTTTTAATATAAACTAAAAAAAGCTCTATATTAATCTTTTTTTATTTAGCTTAGTTTTTATACTAGATTTTATTTTAAATCGTAATTATTACATGTTTATTATTACTATATATTTTATATACTCGTAATATATATTAATATATTACTTAATATTTAAATTAAAAAATCTGCTTAAAAACTAATAGTTTAGTTTTATTTACTACAAAATAAACGTAAATTATTTTACTATATTTATTTTTAATCGTAAGCATTTAAAATAATCTATTAAACTTATAAAAATAATTTAATAAATCTTAATAAACTTTTTAAAAAAATCGCGTTACGCGTTTTTTTAAAACTTTATTAAAAATCCTTTATAAAGTATACGTTTTAATATAATGCTTATATTTATTATATAGGATTTTTTTAATCTGCAAGTTTTTAGCTATATATATTAGTACTTTTAAAGCTTTAACTTTTAAATATTTTAATTTTAAATATTATAAATCTTTTATATTTTCTTTTAATTTAAAAGAATTTGTTAATAGTTTTTATAAACAATTCTTAATTATAAAAAAAAAAAGCAGTAATTATTTTAATTATGTTTATAAAACTTTTATTAAATATTTTAAACTTATTAATTATTAATACTTTATTTAAGTATAAAAAAATAAGCTTATATTTAAAAAATATTAAGTTATAATATTTAAAAAGTTTTATAATTATAACGTTATTCTTTAAGCTTTTATATTAAAATAAGCAGTTTAAACTATAATATTAAATCTTTTTTTATTAAACAAGCTTTAAAAATAATGTTTATATAAAACTTTTTAATTAAAGCTACGTTTTTTAGTATTATATTTAAAATATTATTTTTATTAAAGCTTAAAAAAACTTTTTAAATAATCTTTTTACTTTTTTTAAAAATTAAAAATTAAATAGTTTTTATATATACTATTTTTTTGTTTTTTATTAAAACGAATAAATCTAGTTTTAATAAAGCTTTTAAATTAATAATATATAAAACGCTATAATTATTAATTAGTATATTATTAAAAAATTAATATTAATTAAATCTAAAAATTAAAAATACTTTTAAAATATTTGCGCTTTTTTAAAAAATAACTAAATCGATTATAATAAATATTAGATTTAAATTAAACTACTATTATTAGTTATTATTACTTTTTAAAGTTTTTAAAGTTTATACTAGAACGTTTTACTTTTTTTTTATAATCTTTTTATATAAATCTTTATAACGTGTATATTTTATCTTAATTTAAATAGTTTTAACTTTTTTTTTATTAAATATAAATTAAAACGTGCGCTTAATGTTTTTAATAATTATAAACTATAATAAAGCATATATATAAAAAGTTTAGTTATATGTTTACTTTGTTTTTTTTTATAAAAGTATTAGTAATTTTAACTTTTTTAATTTTTTTAATTTAATTTAAAGCTTTTTAAAAATCTATATAATAGCTTATTATATTATTAAGACTATTTTTCTACTTAAAGTTTAAAAATAGCAAAAATCTTTATATTATTCTTTTTATTATATAGCTTGCTTTTATAAATTATTGTTTTAAAAATCTAACTATACTATTTTATAATAATTAAAAGTTTTTTTTAAATATTTATTTTTAATTAAAACAATAAACTTATTTTTAGCCTAGTTAAGAGCTAGTTTAGTTTATACTATTTTAAAAAGATTCTTTATAATAAACACTTTTTTAATATTTAAAAGATTTAAAACTTAAACTTTTAAAAATAGTTTATACTAATCTATATATTATATATTTAATTTTATAGTTAATTTTTTAGTTCAAACAAGTACTACTTAATATTTTTTTTAAATCGTAATTTTTATAACTAATTTAATAAAAACTAAAAAACTTTATAAAACTTAAACTAATACTTATAAATTAACTATATTTTAATAAATAAGCTTTATAATTATTATTTTTAATATAAAATATTAACTATTTAATTTATTTAATTAAAAATTATAATATAACGATTTAAGCTTATAGTTTAAATTATAAAAACTACTAAAAACTTTTTAATCTTTTTATTTAATTATAGTTTAATTTTAAACTTATTTAGTTTAATAGTAAATATAATAAGTAAAACGCTTTTTAAGAAATTATTTAGTTTATTAAGTTATAAAATATAATGTTTTTTTTTTATTTCTTTTTTTATTCGTTTAAAATAGCTAGTTTAGTTAAGTTCTTTAAAAAAGCTTAAAAAATCTTATTAAGCACGTAAAAAACGTTTATATTATTAAGGTTAATTAAGTACTACACTTTTTAAAATTACATATAAAACTTTAAACAATAGTATTATTTATTCTAGTTATATATTATTTTTAAAGTTATATTTCTAGTAATAAAAGCATATAAAAAAGTATTTAAAATTATAATAATCTTTAAAACTTAAATAATAATAATTATTTAATAATTATATTAAAATATAAGCTTAAAATTAAAAAAATAAGATTTAAAAATTAGCATTTCTAGAAATCGTTATAATTACTAAAAAGTACCGGTCTTAAAAACGAACTAAGCTTATAACTTTAACGAAAAAATAAGTCGATTAATTAAAAAAGCAGAAAAAAGTATATATAGTAACTATTAATAATCTTAATACTAATATTTTTAATAATTTATTTCTTTAAGTTTAAGTTTTTTATACTAGTTTTTATGCTTACTTAATTATTATATATTCTTAAATTATAGTAACTCCTTTTATAATCTTTATAAAACGTAGTATTTATACTATAATTAATCCACTATATACTATAATCTACTTTACCGTTATAATAAAATATTTAATTAATTAATAAAACTAACTTTATTTTTACGCTTTATAATATTAACATATTATAAAAAACATTATAAAGCGTTTTTTTTTACTATATAATATTAATACTTTTAATATAGTTCTGTTATTAATATTGTTTAAAAGCACTTTATTAATTATGATTTATTAGATTTTAACACAAGAATTTTAATAACAAAAATAACTAGAAGCTAATTTTAAACTATATTTAACAATATATTTTCTTAGTTATATAACGATTTTATAACTATAGATTTTTAACTGATTATTTTTTTTGAAAATAAAACTTTTTATAAATAATATAAACGAGAATAGTATATTTTTTAATAAATATTGTTTAAATAACATTTAGATTATATTAAAAAAAAGGTATATAATTATACTTTAAACAGCTTTTTTAAAATTTTAGCGATTTTTAAGTTAATTTAATATAAAGCTTTAAAATTAATAAAAATATTAATAACTAAATTAAAACTTATTACTTTTATTTAAAAAAAAAACAATATTATTATTAATAGTTTTATTACTTTTAATAAAAATATTAAATAAAAGTTAAAAAACTAGATTTTTTATATTTAATTTTAGCAAGTTCTTAAAATAATAACTACGGTTACTATAAATAATGCCAGCTTATAACTGCTAACTAATTATTTATAATTTATAAATTTTATTTTGCTTTTAAAATAACGTTATATTATATATATAAAGTTATATACATTAATAATTAATTATAAGCTTAAGCTAACTTTATAGCTTATAACGTTTTAATGTTTACTATATAAAATATATAAATAAAAATTAGTTTTTTAAACCTTTATTATAAATATACTTATAGCTTATTATATATTTAACTTTAATTTTACATATATATTTATTGTTTTAGTTTTATATATATATATTATATGCTTTAACGCTTAGTTTAACTTTAAGCAGCGGTTTATAAAGCTCTTACATGTAAAAAAAAAGCTTTAACTTCGGGTAAATAATAAGCCTGCGTTATTTTAATACTTTAACATTAAAAGAAAAGTTAGCTAATTTTGCTGTTTTAAAAAAAGCATATAATAAAACAGCTAGTTTATAAAAGATTTAGTTAGCTTTTTTAAGTGGGTTTTAAACTGCTATTCTTTTTATTAGCTACTAGTTATTAAAGTTAAAGACTGCAAATAATAACAAGTATTTTAGCTTTTTACGCTTTTTATTTCCACTTTATTACGGTATTATTAAACTAGATCTTATTAAAATGCTTTTATAAAAATATAATATTTTATACAAGTTAGTAAACTAAATTAAGCAAAAAAAAAAAAAACTACTAACCGATTTAGTCGATTTAATATTTAATTAATACAGATATTTAAAGTAGTAGCTAATGCAGTAGTTAACAGCGTTAATTTAAAATCGCTAATAAATTAGTAAGTAAGTATATTTTATTTAGCCCTTTAAAACAGTTATTATTTTAAGAATTAGTACTAATTTCTTTATTTTTAAATAAAAATGTTTAATATTAAACGTGGGGGTTTTTTTATCTTGCAGAAAAAACTGTGCGTAGGCTATATAAAGTAGCTTTATATATTTATTTATCTTAAAGACTTTTAGTCTTTATTTAAAAGCTTTTAAAAGTTGTATGTTATTAAATATAACTTTTTTTAATATTAACCACTTTATATTATTTAAATTATACTTTAATATAGATAATAATTCTTATTATTTAACGCGATCCACCATCGAGCTGTCCAAACCATCGAGCTGTCCGATTTTCCGACCGCGTCAACCTTTTAACTTTCCTTATACATATTTCTACCACCACAACATGTCTTCTGTTTCTAAAGAAGCCAGAATCTCGCTAGCTATCCAAGCTAAACGACGCGACCCTCATATTTCTTATGGTAAACTTTCTAAACTCTATACTGTCCCTAAAGCTACCCTTATTACCAGATTTAAAGGAATACCAGCACGAGCCGACAAACTACCTAATCGAATAAAACTTACTGTTTCTGAAGAAAGATCAATTGTAAACTTCATAATCGACCTCGACGCGCGATCGTTTCCCCCTCGGCTCGGTTACGTTGAAGATATGGCTAATCGACTGCTACACGAACGCGGGGCTGAGGCTGTTGGGAAGAACTGGACGTCGCGTTTTATAACGCGTACACCAGAGCTCCGGACGCGTTTAAACCGTCGGATGGACTATAGTAGGGTTTTATGCGAAGACCCTGTTATATATAACGCGTATTTTCAACGCGTGGAAGCTACAATCGCGCGTGAGGGTATTGCGGAAGAGGATATCTTCAACTTCGACGAAACGGGGTTTATGATGGGCATAATTACAACCGGTATGGTTGTAACAAGTTCTGAAAGGCGTACAAGGCCTAGGCAAGCCCAGCAAGGCAATCGGAATTGGTCTACAGCCGTTTGTGCGGTCAATTCTCAAGGTTGGGCAGTACCGCCTTTTATCATTTTAGAGGGGAAAACCCACCTTGCGTCGTGGTATCGCAACAGCTCTCTACCACGTAATTGGCGTATTGCAGTCTCAGAAAATGGTTGGATTAACAATAAGCTTGGTCTGGAATGGATTAAGCACTTTGATGAATACACCAAGCCGCGAGCAACGGGCTCAAAACGTCTTCTTATCCTTGATGGTCACGAAAGCCACCATTCCGAAGCTTTCGAGAATTATTGCAAGCAGAACAACATTATTACACTCTGTATGCCTGCCCATTCCTCTCATAAGCTCCAACCTCTTGATGTTGCCTGTTTTAGCGCGTTAAAACAGATTTACGGTCGCATAATCGAAGATCTAATGCGGCGCCATATCACACATATCTCAAAAGAAGACTTCTTGCCCGCGTTTTTCGAGGCGTATACGAAAGCAATAACGCCTGAAAACGTTCGAGCTGGTTTCAGGGCCGCTGGCCTTGTTCCTTTCGACCCGCAAGTTGTTATTTCGCAGCTTGATATTACGCCAGTCTTCCAAACTCCGTCGCCGCCTCCCGGACTGCCTGCTACTCCCTGGGTGTCTATAACACCCAGTAACATTAACGAAGCCGTTTCTTAGTCCGTTTTTTTAAAAACCCGAATCTCTAACCATCAAGGAAGCTCTCCAACACCAATTGTTAATGCTGTCAGCTCATTATCAAAAGCTACTTATGCTATGATGCATGAAGTTGCTTTATTACGTGGTGAGGTCTCCAAGCTTCGCGAGACCAACCACATATTAAGTAAACGCCGGCAAACAAAAAACAAGCGGCTACAACCTGGAGGAGTACTTACTCTTGAAGAAGGAACAACTCTGCAAGTGTCTAAAGAAAGTGGTGGTTTGGTTTTACAGGAAAATGGTGAAAGTAGTAGTCGTCCTGCAAGGGCTGCAGCTCGCGCGCGCCGGTGTGGTATATGCGGCAACACTGGTCATAATGTACGAACATGTACAGTAGTTGTAGAAACGTCTAATGAAGAGGATTCCGATTAGTTTTAATTAATTTTAATACGTTGTGATTGATATTTTTAAAAATAAAGGTGACGCGGTCGGAAAATCGGACAGCTCGATGGTTTGGACAGCTCGATGGTGGATCGCGTTAAGCTGTATTTTTAATAGTATACTTTAAAACACGTTAAAACATTAACAAGCAATTTAAAGCTTAATTAAAACAAAATATATATATATAAATATAAAGCTTATTTAATATAAAAAAACAAGCTAGTTAAAAAAAAACAACAAGTACATAAAGTTTATTTTTAAGTTTATATTAAGTATTTAGTTAAATATAAAACATTTAATTTATATTAAATATAAATTTTTTAATTAAAAAAAATAATTATTATATAAAACGTTTAGTTTAATAAAAAGCTGTTTTATTAATTAAAGGAGAAAAAACTAAGTATAAATATTAACTACGTTTTAATTAAAAAGCTTAAAAAAATTAAAAATATACTAAATAATCTGCTAAATATAATAAACATATAAAAAATAAACAAAAAATTAATATATAAATTAAATACTAATATTTTTAAAAATTTTAAAAATATTTTTAACTTATTTAATAAGCTTACTAGTATTTAGCTAAAAAAGCAAAAATTAAAAATAAAAACATTAAATAAACAAGTAAAAAACTAGAATAATGCTTATAAGAATTAATTATATAAACTTATAACTTTTTAAAATATTTTAAATCTAAAAAAACAATAGTTTAATAAAAATAATAATCTTAATATATAAAAATATTTAAACGTAAATTTTAACTTTTTTTAAAAAGTATATTTTATTAAAAGTATAAAAAATAATTTAAAAACGTTATTTAAAAAAAGCATTAATTATTAAAAAAAAAAATTAACTAATAAGTATAAATATATATATAAGATTTTTTTACTAGTTTATTATTTAAGCTATAAAATTAAAAATAAAAACCTAAATTAAAGTATTAAAAAAAATAGTAATAAAAGCTTTATAGTTTTTATTACTATAATTTATAAAAAGTATAAAATTAACTTTTTTAAAAATTAAAACTAAAAAAAGTTTATAAAAATAATAAAAAATATAAAATACTATATATAATATTTATAATTATATTAAATTAATATAAAACTAATTATTTAAATATAGCTTAAAAATTATAAATTTATTAAAATAATTTATTAAAACCTTTTTTTAAAAGCTAAAAAAAGCTAAATAGCAATTTCATAAATAATTAATTTAAAAAAAATTGTTTTTTAAAAAATTAAAGATTTAAAAAAACGTAAAGTATTAAAAGTTATTTTGCTTAAAAAATAATAAAGTCTTTTTTATTTTTAAAATAAGTATTTATATATAAGTTAAATAAAAAAAACTATTTAAATATATATAAAGTATAAATAATAGTTTAAAATAATTTTTAAGTTAAAAATATGTTTTAATTAACTTATATAGTTATAGTTATTATTAAATTATTTAAATTAATAATAATAATTATAAAGTATTTTAATATAAAAATTAAACAGTTTAATATAATTAATATATTTTTAAATATTTTAAAACATAAATAAAAGCTTATAATATATTTTATAGTTAAAAGTTTTAAATATTTAAATAAAGTTTTATTGTTTAATAAAACTTTATATAGCTTTAAAAACTTTTTTTTATTTTAATATAAAAAGTTCGCTTTAACGTTTAAAAAGCTTAAAATAATCGTTTTAAAAAAAAGCTTTATTTATTTTATAAAAAAAATTATAGCATGTTTATAATTTTTTATATAAACAACTTTTTAATTATATATTATAAAAAGTATAAAATAAAAGTTTAAAGAATTATAGTAAAAATTAAAAAAACATATAAATTTAAAAACTAAAATAATATTATATAGTTTTTAAAAATAAAAATAATTAAAAACTATAAAACTAAAACAATTATTTTAATTTATAATTAATAAATTAAAAAAGTTATAAGTTATTATAACTTTATAAGCAATATTTAAACTTTAATTACTTTTTTACTTGTTAAAAAGTTTAAAAAACATATAAAACAGCTTTAAAAACATAAATTAAAGCTTTTTAAAAGCTTATAAAATTAATACTATATATTATTATTATATTAAAACTAAATATAGTTTTTATAATAGCTTAATTTTTAAAATATTTAATTAAATTTAGTTTTAATTATATAGTTATAATTAATTAAATAATATAATATTTATATAGTATTAAATATTTAAAAATTATTTATAATAAATAAAACTAAAACGTTTAACATTAATAATAATAATAAATGTTTTATTTATTAACAATTTAGAAATATAAAAATTACTATATAAGTATATTATATTTTTATTTAAAAGTACGATTATTTAAAAAGCTATTAAATAAAGTATTATTTTTATTTTTATTATAAAAATAAAAGTTAATATATTAAAGCTTATTAAAAAAAAGATTATAATATTATAGCAGTTATTTAAAAAGTTAACTTTTAATTTAAAAACAAAGTAGATAATTTATTTAAATAATATTTAAACGATTTAATTTATAATAATAAAAAACAAAAGAATTAATATTTAACTTTACTATATAAATATATAAAATATATAATTAAAGCAAAAATATTAAAAACCGTTTTTTAAAATAGTTTATTTATTAATAAATTAAATACTAATAAATAAGCTTATTAAAAACTTATTAAAAGCTTAGTTTAAGTATTTTTATATTTTTATTAATTTTTAAAATATAAGTTATATAATAAAAAAGTAATAAATTAATAATTTTAAAATAATTTTTAATTAATAAGTATACTAGTTTTTAAAAAGTTAATAAATAATAATTTTAAAAATTAATAAATTAAAGCTTTAAAAAAGCTACTTTAAAACTTTATATATTAGTAAGCTAATTAAGCTTATTTTTTAAAACTATTATTTATATTATAATAATATAAGCATATATCGTATAAAATAAAATATTAACAGTAATAATAAAAATTATAACTATAATAATAAAAATGTTAATTAAAATAATTACGTTATTAACTATAAAAACATTATTAATTATAATAAATTTTATTACTAGAATTTCTAATATTATATAAATAATTACTTATAAGTTTTTAGTTTTTTATTTTTAATTAGTTATAATTAAGTAAAAAGGTTAAAAAAAGCTTATAATAAAAAAAATGTTAGCTTAAAAAACAGCTAAAAACTACTATATAAACAATAGTATATAAATAAAACTAAATAATTATATTAGCTTATATTTTTTAGTTTTTAACTTTAATAATTATTTATATTAAAATATATTAATATTTAAAAGTATAACGTTAACAGTAAAAACTACATTTAATATTTTAGTCCTTTTTTAAAAAACAGTTAAAAAGCGTAAAAATAAAGCAACTACTATAAAAAACAGCGCAGAAAATAATATAAACTAAATAAATACGTAAAATATATAAAATAATTGTGACAGCTTGGTATGCCCACTGTATTGGATCCACCTAACTATTAGATAATTACAGCTGGTACTGTGGCTAGTATTGTAGAAAATATGACTAGGTGGAGCCACTTTATTGATTTATTTAAAAGTGAATAGAATAATAGCTGCAACGGGGCAACGGATTTACCTATATAAAGAGAATTATATGCAGACTTGTAAATTAGTTTCCTTTTTTTTTTTAAGTTGTTTATTTTATCTAGAATATAAAGCATATTTGGGCTTTAAACTAAACTACCGTTTTCATAACTATAATAATAAATAACTTCTACTAAGAAGTCTAGAAAAACAATAAATTCTTATACACTTATAACCTAATAGATTGGATTAAATGTAGCGATTAGTTAAAAAACGTTAAGATAATAAAAAAGAACAACCTTGTTACGGTTAAGAAAGCGAAACGTTAAGTTCGTTTTAACCTAGATAAAGTTAAACGCATACTACTACGTAAGCTTGTTAATTACGATATATCCTTACGTTGCTAATTTAAAACAGATTTCTAGCAATTTTTAAAAAAAACCGAACTTACTGTTACTACTGGCTAATCTAACGACAGCAATAATAAAAATAAAGTTATTAAAAAAGAAGCTTTATTGAAGTATTTTAAAGAGCATGTATTTAAGCTAAAAATATAGCTTAAGATTTGTTATAAATATAATAGTAAAAAAATAATAATAGAAGAATTGAATAATCGCTTGAAAACGCTAGCGACTTACTTCGGAAAGAGATCTAATAAAAAACTTACGATGCTATTTATACTTTATACTAAAAATAAAAAAAAGGTGTAAGCTAATTAGGACGGGACTATAGACGCTAAATAGTTTACGGAATAAATAATTAAATATTTTAGCAAACTGTTCTAAGAATTTAAAATAATAATTTTAGCTGTTGTTGTAAGTATAAAGACGTTTTAAGATTTATACTAGATTATTACTACGATAAATACTAATATAGAGTTAATTTAGAACTGGATATATAAACTAGGAAAAAAGCTGATAGAATTTTAAAACGAGAACGCGTTTTTAAAAATTAACTTACGCGATAAAATCTACAATAAAGCATAGGAATTTTGAAAAGAACAACTTAACGAGTACAAACAAATTATTAACGCTTTATAAAATTAGATTATTACGATAACTAGATAATTAATAAACTAACTAACTATTACTTAAGCAAGCATTTTAAGATCGATTTATACTAATAGCAGTACTTACTGTTTTGTTAAAGCAGAGAATTTACTTATTTTTATAAATAAAAAGCTTAAACTTAGTAAGCTAGAAGTTAAGTTTAAACATTAGTATATGTTACTAAAAGGCAAGTTAACTAGTAATGCCGACTACTTTATTAATAATAAAAAAAAGATTACGTATATTGCTAGTCGATTAAGCGGTAATATATTAAAGAATTTAATAGCTTTTATTAATAACGAAAATAAAGAACTAATTTACTTAATTAACGAAAAGGTGCTTACTTATTTGTATAAGCAGTATTATAACTTTAATGAATATAATAAAGCTTGCGAAAAATATCGTGATTTTAAAATGGAAAATTTAGATGTATTTAAAGACTTTTAGATTAAATTCTTTAAACTAGCTAGCTAGGCTAAAGTTATACTTGCTAATTTTAAGCGAGATTTTTATAATAAGCTATTTAAGCGCTTTAATAAAGTTATTATTAATAAGCAATTTAATAATAAAGTTATTTTCGCGAAGTATTGCTAGTTTATGCAAATATATAATTATTAACAATATAAAAACTTTGTTGTAGCAAGGGCAAGATAAGAGCGCGAAGAATTTAAAAAGAATTTAGTTAATAAAGCAAGCGGCAGTATTAGAGGCTATAAAAGACTGTTTAGATGGAGTTTAAGTAACTTTAATACTAATAATATACTTTATACTAGCGCTAGCATAGACTATTACAGCATTTTTTAGCTTAAAATAGCGAATAATAGTAAAAAAGTTTATAAATAACTATTATTCAAACAAGCGAAACGTTTAATAGCTAGTAAGTAGTGCTTTACTTGTTATAAGCACGGGTATTAAAGTAATAATTGCTTATTTAAGTCTAAATTTAACTGTTTAGAAGCTGCGTGTATTAATATTATTATAGCTAAAATAATAAAGAGTTATAGTTAGATCTCTGCTTCTAGTATTAAAGAGAACGTAATTTTAAAAAAAGAAAACAGGAAGGCTTAAAATAATTAGTCTCTTATTCTAAATTAATAACAGTATTAGTATTAAGTATTAATTAATACAGACAAATTCTATTTAATTTCTTAAAAAGACTTTTTAAAGAAGATCTTCTTTTAATAAATTATACATTAGCAAATAATAAATATATATTATCTACTAAAGCTTTAGCTAATATAAAAGCAGACGTATACTTATTTATTAGCGTAAAGTTTATAATAATCATTACTAAATATTTAACGTTTAAATATATATAAAAATTTTATCCAGTAATAATTGTTAAATACGATAATAAAGCTACTTAACTCGTAAACTTTGCTTTAAGAATTTATTTTAAAGTATAAGATTATACTTTATTAAATGCGCCTATTTTAATAATTAATATAAAAAATAATGTGATTATTAGGAAAAAATATTTCACTTATTATAACGTTCTAGTTAACAGCTGAAAAAAACGATTATATTATCCTAATAAATAAAAACCGATATATTAATCTTTAAGTATACTTATAAATAAAGCGAGCAATTTGTTAAAGAATTTAAAATTTAATAAAAATGTAAAAGATTAAGAACATAAAATGTTTATTAAGAATAAGCGATAACGGGATAGCTGTATAAGTTAACAGCGCTATAAAGAATAGCTGAAAATTAAGCAGCGGACAGAAAGATTTAAAATATTAGAACAGATATAAGCTTAAATATAAGCTTATATCTTTAAACTTAAAACCTTTAAACCTATAAAGGAACTTTTAACAATAAAAAGAACTTTAATGATTATTTTGCGACTTTTACGGGCTAATCCTAATATAAGCTTGAACTAGTTGTAATAAAGGCTTAAACGTATAAATTAAATATTAAATAAAGAAAATTATAAAGTAACTTTTTTAATAGTTCTTTATATAAAAATAGCGGATCAGCTAAAAAAAGAAAACAATAAAAAAAAACAAGATTAATACGGAAAATACAAGCTAAAACGTAATACTTATAATTAGTATAAATATTAACTTATTTAGATCGTAATTATTAGTACTATTTTGTTTATAACTATTATTTAATAAAACGATATTATTGTTTATAAAATTATGTTTTTTTATAAAATTAAAAGTATTATTAACTACAAAAAAAGCGAAATATTATTAAAAAATAAAAAAACGCTAAAAAAAACAGTATAAAAATTAGTACTAAAATAATACTATAACTATTTAAATATGTTTAGTAAAGCAGTATTAAACAAATTATTATAGCATTAATTTAAAGTAGATTATTATATTGTACTTAATAATGATCCTAAATTTTTAAAATATAGCGCTTTATATAAAATAATATTAAAAGAAGCTAAAACTTATTAAAAATATGTTTAAAAAAACCTAAAAAAGGGCTTTATTAGCTTAATAGTAACGTTTTAGGCTGCGCTAGTATTGTTCGCACGTAAAACTAACAGTTTATTATAGTTTTGTGTTAATTATCGAAAATTAAACGTTATTATATAAAAAAACCGATATCCGTTACTATTAATTAATAAAACTCTAGCCCAATTAACTAAAACTAGAATTTATATTAAAATTAATATATAATAAGTATTTTACTGTATATAAATAGTAAAAAAAGATAAAAGCTTAACTGTTTTTTAAATACGTTATAAAGCTTACTAGTTTAACGTTTTATTGTTTAGATTAATTAACGGACTATTAATGTTTTAACGTTTTATTAATAATATTTTTTAAGAATATCTTAATGTATTCTGTATAGCGTACATTAATAATATTTTAATATTTTTTAATAACAAACTTGAACATAAATATTACGTTAATAAAGTATTAGTAAGATTACGTAAAGCTAGCTTGTAAGCTAATTTTAAAAAATATGAATTTTACGTGATTAAAACTAAATTCTTAAGATTTATAATAAGCATTAGCAGGATTAAAGTAGACCTTGCTAAAGTTGAAATAATCTGTAATTAGAAAACACTTATAAAGGACAAGAAAGCTAGCTTAAAAAAAATAAGATTTTTTTTAAGGTTTTATAATTTCTATTAACGCTTTATCTGTAAATACAGCAAAATTACTAAACTTTTAATAAACTTAACTTGTACTAATATATTATTGAATTAGACAAAGAAGTGCTAGGCTATATTTAATAAGCTACAAAAAGCTTTAATAAAAGTACTTATATTACGTTATTTTTTATATAAAACGAAGACTATAATAGAAACTAATATATCTGATAATGTAGCTGCTAAAGTTTTTTTATAAAAGACGTACTTAAAAATAACTAGAAGCTAGTAGCCTTTTTTTTAAAATCTTTATATAAAGTAGAAATAAATTATAGAATACACAATAAAAAAATGCTAACTATTATAAAAAAACTGTTTTATTAGCAAGCTAAGTTAATAGGATTATAAAACAGGCGCTTTTTTATTATAATTACTGATTATACTGCTTTAGAATATTTTATAAAAAAACGAGTATTAAACTTATAACAAGCTAATTAAGCTAAACTTATAATATACTATAATTTTATTATTACTTATAAACTAGGAATTAAAAATATTTTAGTAGATATTCTGTTTTAGCTTGTAAAAAACTTAAAAACTTAAAAATAGAAAAGAAACGAACAGTAAACTTTTGCTTTGTTTAAGCTAGTAGTTTATACTATTATAAGAAGTATTAAGCTAATAAATAACGGAATCGATAGTGATAAAATTACTATACTATATGTTTTTAAAGAATTAGTACCGCTTATACTGTTAAGCGTAGTATTAATTAATGTATTACTAGCAGTAAATAAAAAAAATACTAGTTTTAACGGGTACTAGAAACAAGCTTAAAGTAATAAGTATTTAGATTAGTTTATACTAAATAATCTACTACTTTATAAAAAAAGGTTAGTAGTACTAGATATTTAGAACCTGCAAACATGCGTTATTAAGAAAGCGTATGCATGCTTGACTATAGCATATCTTGGACGAGGAAAAACTTGTTATATAGTATCGTAGTGTTATTAGTAGTTAGGACTTTATAGCGATATAGATTATTATGTTGTTAATTGCTTTTGTTGCTTATTTAAAGTTTCGCGCGATAAGATCTCTAGTAAGCTGATGCCTCTACTTGTACTTAATTACTTATAGCAGCACTTAGTAGTGGATTTTAAAAGTTTTCTAGTAGATTAATAAAGGTATAATAATATGTTCGTTATTATAAACAGTTTTAACAAGCTGTTATAAACATGCTTATATAAAAACATTGTAATAACTAAAGATATAGTAGAATTATTTTATTAAGGGCTTTACTAAATATTGAGATAGCCGAAGATTTTTACTAGTGATCGCGAATTTTAGTTTATCTCGGATTTTACGGATGAACTTTTTAAAATATACGGCGTTATTTTAAAGTTTATATTTGCGGGATATAAACTAACTGCAGAATAAGCTAAAGTTATAAATTAATATTTAGAGCAGCGATTAAGGCTATTTGTGAATTACTTTTAAAACGATTAATCGTGAGTAATTCTAGCGTTGGATACAGTGTAAGCATTATTACCGCATAAGTTATTAGGCGGATTATTCTCATAAGAAGTACTAACCGGACGACCTATAAAAATAATATTTAATTAAAAGGCTAGAACTAAAAATGTAGCTAGCTTTATATCCTGCGAACGTTTTATTAAAGAAGAGGCTTAAATATTTATATAGCGTATACAAGAATATATTAAAGTAGTTAGATAATAAGTGAAGTAAGCGTAGAAAAGGATAGTTTATAACGTAAATAAATACTAACGCGACCTTAATTTTAGCAAAAGAGATCGCGTGTATATAGTTAAAAAAATAGGAACTTAAATAGATTAATTAAATAATAAGTTAGATTTTTTTATAATTAAATAACATTATAAGATTGTAAATGTTTAACTTAATAATCTGAACACGTTTAAACTAAAATTACTAGAGGTATAAAAAAGGAGTTAATAGTTTTACGCTAATTAACTAAAAAAGTTTTTAAATAATTTTTTGCTTAAATAAAAGCTAAAGCGGTTAAAAAATAAAATTGTAGATTTAAGTTTAAATAAAAAGGAATAAAAAGTTAATAAAGTTTTATTGTTAAAAATTTAGTACAAGAAATTATTTTATAAAGTTTTATAAAAAAAATAAGATCTTAATAAGAAGTAGTACTTTACAAGCAATTTTAAAAATGTACTATATAAACTTAAAAACTACTACGAACGGAATTTAGATTAAATAAGACTTTTTTTGTAACTAAAAGCATAGTTAAAAGCTGTAAAAAATAAAGTATTTAATCTGCTATATAAAAACGATAAAAAAACAATATCAATATATATAGTAAGAACATGAAAGCGTTAATAAATGTATTAATAATTAAGTTTAAAAAGATTGTTTATAATAATTAACTGTTAGTTTAATAGAAGTAGTTATAAGAATTAAAAGCTTTATAACTAGTTTTGTTAATATATGCTAAAAGCATTTTTTTACTGTTTAGAAGTATTAATTAATTATTTAAAGACTTATAGTTCAAGACCTAATAAAAGATTTAGATTAAGCTTTTTTGCGAGGGGGAGATTATAACAGTTTAGTATACTTACTATATTAGATCCACTTAACTATTAGGTAATTACAGCTAGTACTATGGCTAGTATTGTAAAAGATGTGGCTAGATAAAGTTACTTTATTGATTTATTTAAAAGTAAATAGAATAATAGCTGTAACGAGACAACAGATTTGCTTATATAAGGAGAATTATGTGCAGACCTATAAATTAGTTTTTTTTTTTTTCTTAAGTTGTTTATTTTATCCAGAATTTAAGGCATATTTGGGCTTTGAACTAAACTACCGTTTTCGCAGCCATAACAATAATAATAATAATAAAAAATAAAACGTAAAAAGTACGCAAAAAAGTTTTAAAAGCAGAAATAAAAACTAAAAATAAAATAAAAATAAATAAACGAGCAAATAAACTTTTACTATTTTTAAAAAAAAACTTAAACAAATTAATTTTATTTATACTAGTTAATAATACTTTTAAATAGTTTTTAAATAACTTTTTTTAAAATTACTTATAAAGTAAAAATAAGCATATAAATACTATAACAAGTAGTACTAGTAGCTAACTTATTTTTAAAAAAAAAATTAGCTTAATTAGAACTAGTTAATAATAATTATATTATTTTTAAACAAGCTTTTTTAAATTATTTATAAGCAATAAAAAATAATAATAAATATAATAATAAAGCTATTTAAATAATAAATCGATATAATAATAATATTATGTACTATTAATATTAATTATTTTATTATCTTAAAATTTAAACTTTAATATTAAGAAAATAATTAAAAAACTGTTGAAAATATGCTTCATTATAAGCATATATTCTATGATTTACCCGATATTCACTTATAGAATGTCATGGAATGTCATGGAATTCTATGGAATTCCATAGAATTCCGTAGAATATTTTCGAATATTCTACGCCACTCGACTCCACTCGTTTGATTTATAAGCATATATTATTAATGCTTATTAATACGATGGAATATATTAGAAATATATGGAATTAAGGGAGATTGTGTATATATAAAGGTCTTGTTTCTTGATTTCTAGATTAACTTCAACTTTAACAATAACAATAAGTTCAACCACTTCAATACATTTATTACATAAATAATTCATTACAGTCTTACCTTTTATACATAACCTTTATACAACGATATATTCGTTTAACATTATTAAAAACTATATACTTAATTTTACAGATAATCTTAAAATGTTAAAGCATTTATTTTATAAAGAAGTATTAAAATTAATATTATAAATTAGTTTAAAAGTTTATTATATAATATTTTATAAACTCTATCTATAATATTTTCGCTAGTATAATAATTAGCAAGCTTAAAAACACTAATAACGATTTTTAATAGTTTAACTCGCTTATTACAAAAAAAAAACAAGCGATTTTATATAATAAAAGTTAGTTTTAAATAGTCCAGCTATTAAATAAAATATAAATTAAACTTAAGTATTTTTACAAAGTATTTTTTATTTCTTTTATTTTTTAATTATATTGCTAAATTATTTTAGCTTATATTAAGTTTTTAAAAAGTGGGTTTTTTATATTTAAACAGCTAAATTAAAATATTTAAAAACTTAGTAGAGTTTTTTATTTTCTGCTATAATACAAAACTTATTATAATTTATAATTTATTAAATAAACAAAGCTTAAAATATATATTTATTACGTTTAGTTTTAATGCTTGTTAAATAAACTTCTATTTAAATAATAACGTTATTAGCAATTAACCTGTTTTTTAAGCTTTGTTTTTATTTACTTTATTTTTTTGCGGACTTTTGTTTTCATTAAATAAAACGCTGATTTTATGTTTATTACAAAAATAGTTCTTTATATGATTAATATTATGTAATTTATAAAAACTAATTTTAAAATATTCTTATTAAATATAAAGCTTATAAACTTATTATTAAATAACATAATTATTTAAGATTTTTTATATGTTATAACTAAAGTTCTTAATTTAAAACCCTATATTTGTTATTCTCTTATTTTAAAAATATCTAAAAAAAAAGTAACAAACTAGTTTTTTGTTTCTATTAATTATTAGCAGCATAATAAAGCAGTATTAGTTAAAAGTAATAAGATCGCAGTATTTTATAGCTAAAAAAGAGTGAGAAAATTAAAAAACATTAAATAAAGCAAGGCTAGGATTTTTCTACAGCAATAATTACTGCTTTAATAGCTGGTTTAAGGGTCCTTTGTTTTAACTAATAACAAGAAATAAACTATACTATTTATAAACAGATATATTATATCTATTATTACTTTTATACTAGATTTATTATTAGTGTTTAATATTAATTAAAATTAGCTATATTACTATATAAGTAATCTTATATAATAAATTATATAATAACATACTTATTTAAAAGCATGCAATATTTTATAAAAATAATAAGCTTAATTTATATAATATACAGCTTTTTTATTGCGCAAATATAAGGATTAAAAGCTTATTACACTAAAAATAAATAGTTTATATTTTAAAAGTTAGTTATAGTATTATAATAAATTTAAAGCATATTTTTTATACTATAAATCTAAAAGTTATAAAACTAAAAAAACACTAAGTTTAATAATTCCTTATGTTTAAAAAGTTTTATAATAAATATATTTATACTTAAATTATATATAAAACAAATTATTAATAAAAAAATTAGTTAATTAATTAATCTAGGCTATTTTTAATAAACTTTTATTTTATTTTATAGCGTTAAAAAGTTTATAAAGTATATAGTATATAGTAGCTTAAAGTTACTGCTTTATTTTTAATAAACTATATATAGCTTACTTTTACTATATATATTTTATAACTAGAACTTACATTAATATATTATATTTTTATATATATATTTACTTACTATGCTTTATATAAAAAAGTATTAAACATTTATTAAAGCTGTTATTTAAAGTTATTAATGTTATATTTAATTAATCTATTTTTATTCTTATTTTAAATGCTGTTTATAATAATCTTTAACAATATAAACTTATTTTCGGTATTTTTAAACGTTATAAATAGTATAAGCTTACTTACGTTAATTATAAACTTTATAATAGCTTGTTTATTATTTTTAAAAACAAAAAAATTGTTAAAATTAAAGGTAAAACTATTTAAATAGTAGTTTACTGCTTAATAAGTTAATTTCTTACAAGCTTTTATTTTTAGCGCTTTTTAAGCTTTTTTTTAAGCTTTTATATTTTTTATAACAAATTTAAGTATAGTTTATAGCTTTATTTATATATTTATACAAGCTTTTTTTACTAAAAGCTTTTTCTTTACTTGTTTTTATTTTAACTATACTTTCTAAAATAATCTATAAACGCTATAATTAGTATTAAAAGGTTTTAAAGCTTAATAATTACGATTTAGTTGTTTATTAAGTATTAAAAACAACGTAGTAATAGTAAATAAAAGCTTATTAAAAAGTTTTAAAATAAAGGATTTTTTAATATTAATAATAACAGTTATAGTTTACTTATTATTTTAATTATAATATATTGAAAAAGGTTAATTTTTTAATAATTAATACTTTAAATATAAAACAGTTTTTTATAAAGCTTAATTTTTTTTATAGTTTTATAAAAATAGAAAAAGCTATATTATTATTTAATACTATATATACATAATAATAACAATAAAAGTATTAAATTATTAGGTTATAAAGGATATTATTAAGCTTTCTAATGCTTAATTTATAATAGTTTAAAAGTTTTTTTATTATATATTATAAAAATATTACTTGTTTAAGTTAAACTAATTGTTTTTAATATATTTTAATTTTCTTTTGTTTTAAAAGTTAAATATTTTCTTATATAAGATTATAACTATATATTTAATAGTTTTATATAAAACTAACCAGTTAGTTTTACTTATTAAATATAAATATAATTTAATAATAAAGTATATTAATTTTATTAATAATATAGTTTATATATTAAAGTTATAATATTATAAAGTATAATAGTTAGTTTATTATTAATATGTAAATAAATATATGTTTTAAATATAACTAATATAAAGCCTTTAGTTTTTATTAAACTTTGCTTATATATGCTTTTAAATATTATTAAATTAAGTTTTTATATATAAATAAATTATATAAGCTTTATAAAATAAAAAGCTATTATAAGGATAAAATAACTTAGTTAACAATAGTTTAAATAACGGTATATTAGTGCTTAAAAGCTTATTTAATGCTTAAACAACTGTTTTATTTATAAAGAAAAAAACAGGTTTTAATTTATTAAATTTACTTTTAAGTTTAAATATTAGGTTTTTTTACTTTTATTAAGTTTTTAAAATAATGTTTTTATTAATTTAAAAAAAGCAGATTTATTATTAAAATATAAAAAACTTTTTTATAAAAGCTGTTTTTAGTTACTTTTAAAAGTTAATAATAAAAACAGTAAATAATAATATTGTTTTATAATAATTTATTATTTTTATAAATAATTTAATAAGCTAAATAAAGCTTTTAGTATTTTTTACAAGTAATAAAGCAAAAATTACAAAAGTTGAAGTTTTTATAAATAATATACTAGTAATAATAATAAAAGATATTTTAAAATAATTAATACATGATACATTCACTTAAGGGTGGTGAATATTAAAGTAGTGAAAGTGCGTAGTATTAGATTAAGAGAGGTCCCAGAATGGGACCAGGGCTTAGAATTAGTCTAGGCTAATTCTGTGGCCCTTATCTAATCTAATCTTATCTATCTGTGACCGACCCCCCCTTGGGGGTCGTATCAATACAGTATATATAGTTAATACTAAAAACTTACAGTTAGTTTTTTTATAAATTAAAATATAGCTTATAAGTTTAAAAAAAATAGGTTAGTTAATAAGTATTATTAAAAAAAGGGGATTTATTTATAATAACTAGTATATTATATTTAAAGTTAACAGTAATTTTTTTTAACTTTTTAATAAATATTTATATTAAAATATAACTATTAAGTTTAAATAGTTTATTTTAATATAAGTAGTTATAAATATTTTTATAAGTGATTAAAACATGAAAGAAAATAGTTAGTAAAGATTTTAATATTTAATTATTGTTAGTACCGGTTTTAACAAAACTACAAATATAATATTAATATTTATAGTTTAATTAATAATAAATAAAGTTGTTAATAAAGCTATTATTATTAAAAAAGTTATAAGTATTATTAGTTTAATGAAAATAAAATACTTAGTTTTTATAGCTTTTTTTAAAAACTGTTATATTATTTTGCTATAAGTAGTTAAGTTTTTTTAAAAATATAGTTATTTTATTAATAATAGCTTTATTAGTTTTTTAAGGTTTTTTATTATATTAAATTAAGTAGTAGTACAGCTAATTATTTTTATAGTTACTAGTATTTATATAGATAACGTTATAGCTATAAAGTAAAGCGTAGTTTTAAAGCGACTTAAAAAGCTTTAATATAAATACTACTAGCGGGTTATTATTAAAACTACTATTAAGTAGATTTAATATTATTTTTAATGCTGAAAACCCTTTAAATAATGTATACTATAATTTTAACGATGAATTTATTAATGATTTAATAAAAAGTAAGGGGATTTATATATTTTAATGGTTAAAGAGAGTGCAGGTGTTAAAGTTTAAAGGAAGTGGGTAAGTATTAAAGGTGGAATAGAATAAGTGGTTATAGGTGGATTATGCTACAAGTGCTACCAGATTTCCTACTGTGAGACACTTGCAGCTACCTGCAGCTAAATTGCTGACAGCAGATCTAGTACAGAGGCAACAGCAGATGCAGTATGTCTTATAAAAAAAGGGAAACGAATAAGTTGATTCGAGGTATGAAGATCTATTTCCTTTTTCGGGCGAAGCCTACTATCTAGCTAGCTTATATACGCCACATGCACACGTCATGGTGTGTTCATAGCCTTATCAGCTGAGAAGGACCGACCTAACCCAGGAAGGCTAGGCTTAATACGAAGGCATCACTACTGCGTACCCACTTAATAAGGAAGCAACACCTATTATGCAAGTAGCGCTAGCGCGCTGTAGCCTACGCGGCACTTTTTAAGAGCGGATACCTGGGCCCCTAGCATATGTATTAATAGTGCGGCTCTACCCGCGCTGGGCTAGCAAGCTATACTTGTTTGAAATAAAGGGGCTAGCGTGTTAGATATAAGTGATTCCGTATTAATTATTATTGTGGTGATAAGGTTATACAGCGATGGCCTTGAAAAGTAAACAAAAGAGAAAAAGAAGAAGAAAAAAAAACGTACTTTAATTTATAATTAAAAGTGTAGGGTTAAACAGTAAAACAGAGCTTTACTATAACGGGCTAGGGGGGGTATATAAAATAATTATAACTAGTGTTTTTAAATTAAACACTTTAATATAAGTATAACAGTATTTTATAAGGAGGAGATTATATTAACTATATTTATATAAAAAAAAGTATATCGTAAACTTATAGCTATTTAAATATATAGTATTAACAGTAAAAAGATAATATAGTAATAATATACGATTAATAAGTTTTATTATCTATAATAGTTAATCCGTTATATTATATTAATTAAAAAGTTTATATTGTTAATTAATTTACTAGGTTAATATATAAGCTAAACTAGTTTAATATATTATTAAATATATTAAATTTTAGTTTTTCTATAAATTATAAATATATCTAGTTTATAATATATTTTGTTTTTTTTTTACGATTTTAGTAATTTAAATCTTGCTTAAAAATATAGTTTTCTTATTTGTTTTACTTTTTAATTATTATTATTATTACGTTTTTATTTACTTATTTAATTAAATAAAATAAGTTAACTAATATAAAATTAGTAATTAATATGCGGTAATATATATATATATTATATATTTATATAGTACTTAATATTTAATAAGTACAAAAAAGTTTTAATTATTTTAAAAGTAAAATCTTTTAACTTAATTTTTTTAAAAAGCTTTTTAATTATTTTAAAGCCAAATTTTTTAACAGGATTACTTAAATAAATTTATAATTTTTAAAATATATAACTATATATTATAAAAATTATATTTAAAAAAATTTTAACTAAAAAATTAAATTGTTTTAAAATATA